>JBBPDB010000002.1:19148396-19169153 GCA_037974465.1 Brachypetersius altus
TTTAATTTTCAAATTAATCGCGCAATCAATTTATTTTAAAGCGTTATAGAAAATAAATTAACGCAAATAGTTAACGCGATATTTTTATCAGCCCTAGTAGCAATACGATTAATCAAGATTAATTGCAGAAAACCATGCATTTAGTTGCGATAGAGAGCGAGGGGCACTGATCTTTAGAATGTAAACATGTTTTTCTACAACATGGTGCATTCTTGGCTTACGTAAACGAGTCATGTGTCATGGACATTACAGGACCTGCTCCGGAAGTTCCATTTCAGACTCATTGGTTATTGGTTTTAGCTGCCAGGGCCTCCCATTATTGAAAGCACTGACTGTGGCCGAGTGGAGGGTCAGGCAAAATTTTCCATTAGCGAGTTCTGTTTGGGTTGGTTGGGGATAAGGGACATAAAAGCTTATAGAGCTAGAACCTTCCTGAGCTGGTGCTATCGAGTCCCCGAGCTACATAATTCTCCACTTTTTCTATGCTGGTATGCACTTACGTATATTGCAAAAGCCCCCTCAAGCTGAGCCTCCAGGGTGGCGTATCTTCTTCAGTGAGAGGGAGATGGGCAGTGGGCGGGAGTGAAAGACATTTTAAAGTGCTCCTTTTCAATGTCAAAAAAGCTATTATTCTTACCAAAGTAAATGTTAAAGGATGTTTGGTGAGTCAAGGGGACTGTGGTTTAGGCCCTGAATGAAAAGAGATCCTCATTATTACTGCTGTGCTGAGTGTGTGTGTGTGTGTGTGTGTGTGTGTGTGTGTGTGTGTCAGGCTTTCTCACACTCCCATCTGTACTTGGTGATGTATGGATTTTTGTAGGCCCCTCACTGCACTCAGTGTCCCAAGCATTGAGCCAGAGGAGCCATTGTCATGTCCCAGGCCGGTCCTGCACCCAATAATGAGCTGCTTGATTACAGCCTGCAGGCTCACGGCTCAATTAGAGGCTTGCCGACAAAGTGAAACTGATCGACCGTGGAAGTGCTTTAGCACAGTGCATAGTGACATTGCCAACCGTGAGTGATACTAACTGGGAGAAGAATACATTATTGAATACTTGTCCCGTCTGTGAACACCATCATAAAAAGTATGCTTTGTATACCTTCAACTTTTTTTTTTTTATCAAATAAGCTCCATGCATCGACTGTCTCACAGCTGACTCACAACTCTTGACCCTTTGATCACACAAATCACACTCTCCTTCACGCTCGTCTGGGCCGATTAGCTTGCTCATTTGATAAGTGGATGATAAGCCATCACTGTGGACGAACAACCCAACAGTGCCCCCCGTCCCACCCCCACCCTGTTGGTCTGCTGCCTTGTGCCCTTGCTGGGGGCGATAGTGTAGTTTACTTATAGCACCGGGAACCCTCTCTCATCCCTCATTGTGCCCATTCTCTTCCGCCTTTGGTCCTAACTCAACCTCTGGAACTTTTCCTTCATCTGGTAAGACTGAAAGATAAAATGCTGATTATGATGTTCACTTTATTTATCTTGCACTTTTCCTGTTCCTCCGATGCTGCTGGAAGGATTGTAAGACCATGTCCACCCGTTAAAGCCAGTTAATATTGTGTACTGTAGTCTTCAGCAGCATCGCATACAATTGCAGTGCTTTTTTAGTGATAATGTTTGGATCCATGCCTCTTTGAATCAGTGTCACTGTGCTTTGTAGCTGAATTCCAGCGGAAGTACTACAGTCACTCTGGGTAGACAGTGAGAAAACATTCTTTACACTCGTCTCTGGTTAAGATCCGGTTGCTTTCGTTTTACAGGCCCGTAGTGAATGTGTGGTTGAATTTATTTCATTTTATGCACCAAATTGCCTTGTTCATGCAACCCTGATTATTTAATGCCGCTGTTTAAGGCAGTGCCATTTGAGTTGCCATTCCAAGGTCGAAATATTTGCACTGTGGCACTGTTAGGCATTTTGGGCTTCAGGAGATGCCATCGGTATACAAGGTGATAGCTGTGTTACAGCAGAAAGCTCTGTGAATTAATTTCCAAAAGGATTTCCGTACCCACTGAACCTCACTATAGGTCTTCATCAGGCCATCTCCTCCTCTTAGGATTTTCCCCAAGCCCCATTTTAGTACAGGCAATGCGACTCTAGTGGCTGAGTCGCAGCTGCTGTTGATTAATTCCCATTTCACTGTCTGACTGAAGTGGATTAGCCTGTGGGGTTTATAATCCCACTCATGTCTGTGGCACTGGCCGCAATCCCGCACACTGCCAGATTAAATGGGGGTCGATGATTGTGTTACGCCGATCAGACATCATGGTAGCTGTCAGAATCCAGCCATCAGCCTCACCAGGTCTGGTTCACTATTTGGTTTTGTTTTTTTCATTGGGCAAGGCAAATGTCTTTTGCCTGGAAAAATGAGGACAGGTTGGGGAGGGGCTTGTAATGGCCGGGCACATAGAACCATATGATGGTTGATGTCTAAAGTCACAACAGGCAAACGTTTCGCTTGTAATGGCCGAAGGAGCAGATGGGTGCGGGATGGAGCGGGCTTTAGGAATGAGTTTATTGAGATGGACAAGACTACACAAGCATGAGCATGTAAAGCTGACTCCGCTGATGTGTTGACCAAGAGAAGGATCCACGCGGCGATAGCGTTGGGTGCCCTCCACCCCTCCCGTCCGCCCCGAAAACACCCCTGGGGTTATTCACCGGGTGCACTGAGACCACCTCTCCTGCTTTGCAAAAATGAACCTCATACCAAAACAATGACAAAAGCATCCGTGAATGAGCATCCTGCCGCAGCAGAATTTGGATTTAGGGATTGTTAGTGCGCTGATTTCGCCTCAAAGGTCACGTGCCCGGTACCTTACCCACATGACCTCATACACGGGCCAATCAAACGACAGCATTCCATCGAGGCTGAGAGAGGGGACGACGGAGAAACCTTTTCCTCCTGCATTTTTTTTTAATAATTTCAATCCCATCCAAACGTCAAAAGTGGTGGCCATCTGTTTGGAGCTGTGCGAAGGTAAAGCCTTTCTTTGTAAAACTTACTTTTGTTTGTTTTAATGGTCTGTTTTGCTGTGATGGCTAAACGTTCTGCAGTTGTTAAAATGAACAGCATCTTTCATGGCAGCTTGTAAAGCTCTAATTATTCTAATGGCGTTTCTTTGATGAACCGTCATCCAATGAAGAGGTGAGGTGACCATTCCATCACTCCTGTGACGATGTGGTTACATTCAAGCTTGATTTCCTGAATAGATTATGTTATTTGCCTTTTCCCCCATTTTTGATCAAGCTACACTTGTATAACTAGAGCTAAATTACAGTGATTTGTGCTTTGTTTCAAGATGGAGCTGCTCAGCTTAAATGTGTGCGAAGGTTCATTGGGTTAAACCATGTGACCAGCAAAATGATGTCGTTGTAACCGGACCGTTCTGCTGTAGTTTGTTTGCAGTTTCTGGGTTGTGCTGTACTTTATTCTGGCTTGTGAGTTCTAACAGTAAGGAATGCAGCCGTTTTCCCTCCCTTTTCATGGGTGTAAGGGCAAACAGAGTGGCATAGTGCGAAGTGACTAATCTATCAGTCTTGGTAGAGGATCTGACCTTGATAGCAGTTCGGAACATTAAGAAAAGCACTAAACGCTTCTGCAGAGCTACATGGTCCTCCTCGCCATCGTTACTTCAATTATCGTCATGTCTTCATTTTCTGTCACAGTGAATCAGACAGGGATTTTTTTTCCAATTAAAGAATCGGTACAGTCTTCTGCATTCCAGAATTTAACATTATTTAGGGACTGTACTGTGTTATTCATGTTCCTATTTTTGATTATTATATAGCTATACAGTTTTATAGTTACGATCCCAGCAACGTTAATAGGATCTCTGTGCATGTAAGAATGCCCCCGGGTAAATAATCCGTGTCAACCATGTGCAAAGAAAACAGCTGCTGCTTTGTCGCTTGTTATTCTACCGTTATGTCTGATGTGACTCTGCCGGATTTTGGGCAAAATGTGTTCTATTCGAGCCGCAGATGTGTCTTTGTCGTGCCACAGCCTCCAAGATGGTCGCTGGCAGAGTCGAAGCTGACAATGAACGGCTGCGCTTTCTTGTTCTGATTCACTGCAGAAGATGTTGCCCTGATATTGTTTTTGGCAAAGCAGTCATCTTGAATTCGCGGCGGCTGCGACGTGTGAGGGAGATTCGCATTGTCATGATGACCAGCATGGCGACGGCTGCGTTTTCAGACCCCGTTCCGACTGTGATGCCAGCCGATGACCAGAGGCGTCTCCGTTGAGTTCGGCTCTTCGCTGGCTCCTGCAGTGGTGGTCAGCGGGCCAGGGGAGTGGTCAGTGGAGAAGAGGGTTCTGTAGAGTCTCCAGACTCCGGCCAGTCCCAAGTACGTCCTGTGCAGGGTGGCTGGACTTGTGATGAAAATTTGGGGCGAGATCCAGGCGAGGGCGACTGATCTGGGCTGACAGTTTTCTAGGCGGCTGTTGGGGAGGGGGGAGAGTGGGGGGGGGGGGTGCCCCTGCAGACACACGCTGCAGCAAAACTATGTCCATACGCCCCCTCCTCCCTCAGTGAATAACGCCTAGACATTCGGGCCTTAGTGGATGTCGCATGCCCACAGGATATCTTTCTCTCATATGCATGCACACACACACACACACACACACAGGGCTCATGAAAATGAAGGATGCAGCACACTGCAGTAATATAGCTTTGTTTTTTGCATGCTCAAAGAGAGAACAGGAATCAGGTGCGGCTGGTGTAACACAAAAGTGATTTAAAAAAAAGTGATACAAAAGTGGCTGGTGTTTACCGAAGGAGAATGTAAGCTGCACTGGGAACATATTTTCAGTGAAAAGAAAGTGTAAGGACAGCTAATGTCTGGTCATCGACGATATTTGGATAAGTATGGAAGGGTCTTTTTTTCTTCTTCTTCTTCTTCTTCTGACATCCCCTCACCGTAGAAAAATAACGAGGCCAGCAGGTTCCATCAGCCCTCAAGATATTTCTGCAGCTGTAATATAGTTAATCCAGGTGGTGCTACTTTCCATGTTGTAATTGTGTTAATCAGACGACTACAGCGAAGGAATCTATCGCGTAGGAATTCGTCTTGCAGCTCTTTTCTTTAAATTACACACCATCAGGGAACCTGCCCTCCCTAAGATGAACTTGTGGAAATGTTTGATTTAAATAATGAGCTTTATCTAGTTTAATAAGTCTGCTTTCCATTTAGGTCTAGTCAGGTTTTACCATGGGTTCTTGTTCAAAAGTCTCCCCTGGATATATTCAAGCTAGAGTTCAAGCTGGGTTTTTTTTTTCTAATGAAGCAAACAACTTAACATGTATAATGAGGGGGGAGGGGTCTAATGAAATCACAGTGAAACTCTGATCTGCACAGATGGAATGAATTATTTAAGTATGTTACCTGTTATACAAATATCAGTCAAGATTCAAGATACTTTATTCGTCACATGCAGTCGTAAGTACAACACACAGTGAAATGTATCCTGAACCGCTCCTTACTGACTGTGCAAAATGAAAAAAACAATAAGTAAATTCTACGTAAAAATTAAGATTAAAATTAAAATCTAAATTTAAAATCTGGGCATTTATATGTACATTGTGCAAATGGAATGTTAAAGTGCATTGTGCAATAATAGCTCAGCATATAAAACAGTCTTTGATGATAATGTTATAAAAGATGATGATGATGAAGTTATAACTGCAACTAAAGCTTAAAAACATCTTTAAACGCAGTTATAACAAAAGCACAGTGTAAACGTATAGTTATTTCTCTCTTAAGGCTGATAGGTCCTAAAGTGTCGAGCTAAATTTGAGCGCATAGGACGACACACTTTATGATTTGAATTGAAGTTGGAATGCCTAGAATCTTGTTTTACAGGAGAAAAATAAATTCCGCTACATTTTTGATGTTGGCACAAATGGCTGTGAGTGCAGACTTGAACCTGTCAGTACAGAATGTAAGTGTAATTCATTGCATAATTCTGTAATTAAATTGCATTCTGTCGTAACAAAACCTGTTCGGAATGGAAGAACGAAAACAACTTTCTTGACATAGACAGCCTAGACAGAATGTTACGGAAAGCAAAAGTGAGAATTCTTACATTGTAATGGTTTAAGGTGTCATTATTGGAATGTTAAGCTGCATACTAAGGGAATGAGAGGAATGGTGCGTAACCTTGAAGGGCAACTTTTAAAGGACGGCTTTGTTCATCAGCACCGATGCGTGTGCGTTTTATAACGGCCCCCTTTGCCAGAGTTAGGAAGTCATTATTCTGGATAGCATTTATGAACCAAAATCCTGGTTGAACTGTACTCTGCTTAAGAAGATAAAAGAATATACTGCGTAGTTAATACTTTGCTTAAACACACTGTCCGTAAGCTCCTTATTCATTGTCGCTCCACAAAGCACATCATCTCCTTCGGATTTCGACGTGCTGCTTATTTTCTTTTTTTTGTTTGTTTGTTAATATGTTACTTGTCTCTGTTCCCTGACACGCCATCTCTGTTCCCCTCTAGTTATTGGGATGTTCTGTGTTATGTAGCATCGTCTTACTCGGGATACCGAAGGCCAGTTCATATTAGAACGTAATGACTAGTGGTCTGGGCCTGGAAGGATTAGGGGAGGCCAGACAGCAGATTATGTTTCGCAGTTCTTCTTCTCATCGTTCTTGAGGCATTGGTTTTTCCAGCTGTAAACTGTGAAACGTCCCAATGGGAACCCAATCTTTGCCTTTGCAGTTTTCATATATAGATATCCAACGCCTCGTTTCAAAACGGTGTGTGTGACTGCCCTTCGAAATCACTTTCTAATGTGAGATATTGTGACCCTATCTGCTCTTCAACAGTACATTTACATTCAGTGTTTCAACCTGTAGATAAAGGGCTTTGGGCGAACCCATTTCTGCCTGTACACTATTTTCAGAGTTCTCTCCTCTTTCTCTCATGACAGATGCTGGCGCTCCGTAATCCAGGTCTTTGTTCTGGAGATTTATTCTAATTCCTCTGCAGTAAGAATAGTGACCCCTGTTACAGTTTTAGCGAGAATATCTTTTCCCCCAGACAGCGGTCCCAACAGACCTTCGAATATATCCCAAAGTTGAATTCGTGAAACTCTCACCCGTGAATGAAGAAACGGAAAGGTTTTAGATTAAAAAGCCTGATTTAAGAATTTGGTAGGTTTTGGTTTGACACAGCTGATGTGTTTCTTGTTTGTTTTTTTTAACAGGTGGCTAAGAAAGAATAGGCCTTAATATGAATTTGAGCTGCCATAAAATCCCAAACCCTAGACTATAAAACCTGACCTGACCTGACCTGACCAGACCTGGCTGCTGCTGCTGCTGCTGCTGCTAAATTTGAAAGCTGAACCCGCTCACACGCACAGAGATGGATTATCATAAACATGGCTTTAGAGAGATTCCCAACAGCAGATCACTAAAACAGAAGCAGCTTGTGGTGCCCAGAGGGAAAGTGCATTGAGCGTTCTAGTGGCTAACGGTGTTTTGTGTACGAAAAGAAAAATATAATATTCCCCAAATATATCAGTGTATTATGAGTTTATCTGTGGGACCCTTTGCATATCAGCAATCTGGTTGTTTGCTGTTCAGTTAATATGCATAAACTCTCAAAGAGAGAGTTGTGCATGAGTGGCTTTATATGTCAGGTATCCATGTATTCTCCTTCTTCTTGCCATATTAGTATCAATATTTGACTTTTTATGCAAATTATTTAAAAAACAATGAATTGCCTGATGTTGCTATATGTCAGCAATATTGTGTTTCTGCTTAAACGTTGCTTTAAACAAAAAAAAATCATCTTAAAAATAACCACAGATCAGAGAATAAACCAGAGTCAACATAAGCCTGATGACAATCAATCGTCTTTAATACGGGTCCATAAAACACGAAACTAAACGGCACATCTCTTCGGTCGAGATGTTTACAGAGTCTGCGGTTTTGCTGTTTTTTTGTTAGACAAAGCTTGTGATTAATTGATAAGCAGTGATTACTAGATTTCATTAAGCTGTCAGTGCTTGATGATTAAATAGAAGAGGGGAGTGTCAGCAAGTTCATATCCTGGGTTCTAAAAAAAACACATATGACGTTATCATTCCCTTCCTCTGCTTTAGGATGTTTTTAAGCCTGCATGCTGCTACACAAAGTGCTTTTATACATGTTCACTTATAAGTGCTAAAGGATGATCAGGTTTACATATAAAAAGGCTGGTATGAAGAGATGGGTGGAGCGTGTGCAGAGGCTGGGGCTGTGTTCTTTGTGTACAGTAGTACTGTTGTAATGTCTGTCCTGGAGGTGACAGACAGACTCTCAGCTGGGCAAGGTCAGGCAGACACACACACACACACACACACACACACAGAGACATGCCAGTCATGAGGACTGAAAGAGATTGCTATGTTACTTCCTGCCCAACTGTTTACCATGAAGAGACCACAACCTTTTCACTCAACTCTTCAAATGTGTCATTGTCAATTTCTGATTAAATGCTTTACCCTCTACTATCAGTCCATTTACCACCGGAGCTTTTTCTTGACTCCTGACTCATGCATCGTTGTGTCAGACACAAAGGATTATTACTGCATCTAAAAATCAGTGGCAAAAGTGCATGTTCAGTGTGAGTGACAAAGCAACCTCCTCACAGCCTCGTTCAAGTGAAGCAGGCTCAGCCGAGCGTGTCTGATAGATGGGACTGCTGCAGAGTATTGCCTGCATCAACCATGTGAAGGTATTTCTGCCCTGTGACTCACCTGTACCTGAACATTGTTATCTATTCAGAAAGCTTCTTCTTAAATTTCCTGTCTTGGTACATTTCTAATGGCCTGTTATTAAATCAATGTAAATTGCTTTGCGCAGTTGGGTGCAAATGTCTGGACATCACTGGTCGAATTAAAAGGTTTGTGGAAATACGTGCACATCCTCTACAGAGAACGTACTTTTAATGTACAGTTATTGTATATTTCATGCTAAAAACACACTAATCAGATTATCAGACAAAACGTGGCCAGTGCAAAATTTTATTTTCTATATTTTTTGCTAAACTTGGCAAAAAAAAAAAGTAGAAATGCAATGATGTTTGCAGAAAAATGTCATATTTAAGAATTTCGTTTCAACATTAATATCAACAGCATATGCAGTTTGACTGGTTATGAGTGTGTAACAGCGTTTACTTTTCATATAAACCCTGCATAAAAATCTGGCATTGTCTTTTATAGCAAGTAGATAAAGAATAATATAGTACCACAATGTCATCAGGTGCAGCAAAAAAAATAAAAAGGCTTTTTCTGAACTGTTTTGGACCTTCCTCTGTTAACTTTTTTGGTCGTGTTGTTTTGTCACCTTTCCTTTCGTCTTCCTCCGCGTCTTCCTGCGCTGGCTGGGCTGTGGCTGTGGCTGTGGCATGAAGCGAGAATGAATGAGGAGGGGGAAAAAGACGTGTTACCCTGGGCAGTAATTTGCCCTGAAATCTTGTATGAGCCACGGTGTCTCCAATAAACACTGTCGCTTCGTGTTACGGTCAGGCCCTTGATACACTGACAAGACTAGTGATGTGTTTAATACGATAAATCATGGCTCCCGATCCGCGCGGGCCGCTCTGCCAGCTCCCCTCCAGCTCAAGTCTGGGACAGCAGCTTCAGTCAGGGAGGGACCGGCACCCCTCTCTCTCCCCCACTCCCACTTACCCCCCTCTCCTGCCAGGTCTCCACAGCCCTGGGGAAGGGCTGCTCCCTCCACTTTCCTTCTCAGTCTCCTTATCTCTCTGTCCATCCCTCACTGTTCTACCCTGCCCTTCACTCAGCTCCCGGGCTGCACAAGATGCATCGCAGTGGATCGGTTCGGTTGTGGAGGTTCACAGTGACTTTGCAATGTTAATCAATCAAGCAATCAATACATCAATAAATAAAATACATAATTAATTTCATGTTTTGTTTATTTTATTTACCGTTTTATTCATGTCACATCTTTTTTTCAAAGTTTAGTAAATGTAGTAAAAACAAGAGAAAAATGAAAAATAACTTATATTTCAGTATAATTTTAAAATGTAAAGGTTTTTTGGCTGTTCTGTTGTTGTTTGTTGGTTTATTTTATTATTTTTTTTAATATTCAGCTTTCTCCAGTTACAGTTAGTGTGTTCAGTGTAAAAATATTTCTGAGATGTAGTTCATGAAGTTGCAGTGTCCCACTTTTCCCATCTCCATGCTTACTCCGAGATGACTCAGCGTTAGATTCTCCGTATTATTTCTCAAAAAATAACATCATGACCAAATATAACACTGCAGTGCCCCAGTGACTGGAACATTTTACTGAAAACATCTTATTAGAAAGACATAAACTTTCCATAAACCTGAGACCTGGAGTGCAGCCGTTAAATCATTAGTATACAAGTGTAGTGCTGTATTAATGTAGCAATGTATATATGTATACAGGGGCATTGTTAGTTCCGGTTGGTTAGCAGAGGAGTGGCTGGACTCACGTGTTTCTACGTCGCCATGAAAGCTCGGAACGGCAGGTTTTATCCAGGGGCTTCGGCTAGTTTTAATACCGCTTTTGAGATCCGGGACTACTCATTTAAATATTCTGGGCTGAAGGTAGCAACTGTGTGTATGTTTTCAATAGAGCATTTTATTTTCACCTAAAAAAGACAAAAAAACATGTAATTTTTGGAGTGTTTTTGAAAACTTGTGATCTTTTTTTTAGACAATATAAACTACAACTATATACGATATAAAACTAACTTAAATCGGTAAATAAATAAATAAAATAAGTAATAAATACATAAAACATTAACGAACATGTATCACGACTATCCTACAATTATAAAAAAATATCTATAAAATATGCTAAAATCTGGACCTTCTATATTTTTACACAACGATTCACTGCAATATGATCTTACTTTTATAACAGGTGCATATACTCTTCTGGCCACGTGACAGTGGGATATATCAGAGCCAGTATTATCTCCCTTTCATCTCAGAGAAAACCATATCTCTGCCTCTCATGATGGAGCTCAAAGAAGGCTTAGAGAATTGCAGAGAGTGTAGAGACACACTCAGCGGCTTCTTCAGTACACAGACTGCAGCTCGTGCACGTTCACACACTGATGGATCTTTTATCCAGAGAAAGTACACCTTCTTCAGGACACTCGTTCCTAAATTTTAGGTTAGTGTGCGCTTTGTTGGGCGCTTTCTTTGATGCTTGGACCGACAGACAAGAAACTGAAGTAGATGCTTCGTTCCTGTTCGTTTCAGGAGAAGGAGAAACCATCTCCACATGAACTGAGTGGCTAGAACTGTGGTTGTAAACTCCAGAGTCCACTGCACCGCACAGGCATTCTGAGCCCCTAACACACCTGATCTGTCCCATGAAGACCCTGGGAATGGCCAGGATCAGGTGCGTTGAAGCAGAGGACAGTTGAAACTGGGGGTCAGAGGATCCCCAGGCCTGAAGGATTGCTGGTTTGAATCACAGGACACACTTTTCCCTGCATAACGGTACTGAAGACCACTGGCTTTATGTTCCAAGCGTTAAAATTTAATCAGCCACAGAATTTTGCTGAGCATCGGTTTATTAACAAACCTTTAATGATACTTTTCCCCCGATAAGATATTTTCTCGAAGGGATATCTAATAATACTGTCTTTAATTTGCCTGCATTTTTATTAGGTTTTTTTTGTCCCTGAAAGGTCAATATCTTTAAGCAGCTGATAAACGAGTTGTTGTCGACAGTATTTTCCAAATGGAATGTTTTTCATTTTTTTCCCCTGCACTTGCAGAACTTTCTCTCCGTTTTTAGATTAATTACAAAAATAGCCTGTGGTTGAAATGCAGCGTTTTTGATATATCTTCCTATTTCACAATTGGTTAAATTGAGGTGGTCGTTCGGCGGGAAGAGGGGCTTGCTGTGTTGTTTTTCTGTTTGTGGAGCGAGATAGCAGCCCCGGGTTGTGTCTGGCTGGGAATTAGAAGGTGATGCTCTCCCCTTTACAAGGTCAGACCACAGTAAACAGTATCTTTTTTTTCAGTACCTCAGTCTCTCAAACTTTTTTTTTTTTAACGGTTACTCATAGACTACTAGGAGAAAAAGGGAAAAGCGTGGCGGCTGACTTCGGTGACCCTGCTGACCTCTTTGAGGTTAGCGCGACCGCATGTGGCCGCAGCTTCAGCCTGGAGGGTCCGGGTGTGGATAGGCAACAAACGCCATTGGGATGTTCAGCAAAAAAAACAGTGACACCAACTCGATTATATCATCTCCCAAATACAATGAAATGAATTCATAATTAAACAGATTTGGGTCGAAACACTAATCCTTCCATTTAATTACTTTTCTTGCCACCTTTTAATTTCAGAACCACTCTAGGAGTTGTTTGTTTAAAACCTTAGCTCTCGGGGTCAGGAACAGTACTAAGCTAGATCAGGTTTGACCGGCTAAAAAGGTTTTTGACTCCTTTTGTTGGGGTTTTTGCATTGTGGGGTTTTTCTGTTTATTTCTGTTCATGTTCTGGGTTTTTGGGGCTTTGTATTGTATGGTCTGCTTGTGTACGTCTCATGTTCCATGTGGTTTGTTTTCGTTCATGTGCTTCTCGTTTCCCCTGCCACGTTCATCAGGTTCCACCTGTGTTTTGTTTAGCTCCTTATGTGTCTGTGCACTGATTCCTGTTTGGTTCTCCCTGTGTGTCACGTGTCTGTCTCCAGCTGTCCTGTGTTTAGTGTCATTTAGGATCTGTGTATATAAGTTGGTTTCGTGTGTTCAGTCCTTGTCGGTCCTTTGTCTTGTTTAGAGCCTCTGTTTGCCCCGTGTTAGAAAAGTCAATTCTTGTTTTAGGCCCTCGCGCCGGTTTTTGTTTTGTCTTTCAAAAAAACAACATCAAATAGAGTTCTGCAGTCCTGCCTGTATGTCCCTCTCGGTCCCAGGGGCTTACCCCCCCGCCACTGTGACAGTTCATAGCAGATTATCCATTTAAATTTTTTTTTGCACTCTTATGGTTTATATTGTATTGAAGTAAATTTGCATGAAATGGCATTTTTAAGTGTATTCCCTGTCTGGGATGTTAAACACACCACTTAAATAAACAATGACATGTAATCACATGTGTTTTGCATGTGATAAAAAATGTATAAGCAACACACACACACGCATACATATATATATATATATATATATATATATACATACATACATATTAATGAATGCAAAGGAAAAGTTAGCAGATGTGTGTGTTTGAAACCATAACAGGGGAGAGAGTAATAGAAAAAGAGCATTTTTGGGTGCGCTGCTTGACCAAGCGTAAAGCGTGATTAATTCAGCAGCTAGCAAAGAGGAAGGGGCCAGAAGCTCTTTACAGGAAGGCTTGACCCACTTTCTGCATCACGTGGTCCACAGCAAAAACTGCTCTTAATAACCATCAGGAGGATCTCAGATTTACATATAATTCATATTAACCAGAATTAAAATGGGAAACAAACGTGTTTTTTTTTTATAAAGACTAATGTTTAATTCCGTCCGTAATGAACTCTGAGGCTGTGGAGTGGCTGTGCTTTTGTGCGCCGTCGCTCCCCTACTTCAGTCGAGACGGGTTCAAAGCGCACATAGCTTTTGATGCAATGCTGGTTCTGATCGCTTCCCTCAATCACTACGAGCAGATGCAGGGCTGAATTCTGAGCGGGCTTGAGAGCCACTTGTGGGGTTGTTTTGGCCGTTTGTTACCTTATGTTTAACATTCTCAAAATAGAGCTTCGAGGTCTTTTTCCATTCAAAGCCTGAGCTCAACTGGGCTCATGAGATGCAAACAGCTCCCCATTAAAATACTAACTATATACTGGGCGCTGTCCCTCAACAAAACACGTTGGTGTTATTGCATATCACTGAAGTGGGTTATAGTGCTGTGCGTTGATTTTAGTGATTGCTTTTTTCCAAAGCAAGACTCCTTCATTCTTAAAGTGCTTATTGCCTGAAGGAGAGGAAGGAGGGAAGGAGGGGAGAACAGCCTCTTTAAAGGTGGATGAGGGACCTTTTTTTATGCTCAAAATATTTAATGGTCTGAATAAATCAACTGGAAGCAACGCGCGAGAGTAAGTGGGCCGCATTCTTCACCACAGCTTTTACTGATTCTAAAGCAGACCTTAAAAACTCCCTCGCAGTGCCCATGTCCGGTCAAAACGCAATCACAATGAACACACGAATTAATTCATTCTGCAATAACCTCTTTCCTTTATTTAGGTGCCTTTCTCCCACTCCCACACCTTTATCGAATGGGCGATGGAGTGAGTGAATACTGCAACCTTTTTGGAAGCTTTCAAGCAGAGCAAACGTGATTTCCTCAGAATCACAGAGGCTCACACTGAATCACGTTAATGCAGAGACGAACAATACGAGCATAAGCAGCTCTTTTACAAACTGAAGCGAATGGATGACTCAGGGAGTGGGATTTTGAAATACTGCTGTTTCATTTTTCCCCTCTTTTGACTGTACCTTTTTACTGTACTGTGACATCACTCTAAACAGAGGATTTGTGAATCGGTGGGTAATGTGGCAAAAACATAATACTTGATATGCTACAGTAGCTATATGACAATATTTCCGTTTCTCCACAGAATATAGTGAAATATAAAGGGCCTGATGTAGTGTTGAAGTGATTAAATGACCGAAATTCAGGGAGAGGAATAAGCCTGAAGCTCCCGCATTCAGTCTAGCATCATATTAATTTTTGGCTGCCTTGTGTTTCCCAGGACAGTTTTAACGGCCCCCACTTCTGTTCCGTTCCTCAGTCTTCTCATAGTCAATAGACTGGCATTCTTATGCTTCCATCAAAATCCCCTATCCCAAGTGAAATATCTGTTTTGTTGATTTTCTAAGCGAACACAAGTGCACATCCTCTAGAGAGAACATACTTCTGCACATTTTAAATTTGAAGGGAAAAAAAAAAAAATGACAGAAATGCTTTGATCCGGCATTCATCTGAATTTTTTGTATAACACTCATTTTCTGTAACCGCTTAATCCGCACGAGGGTCACAGGTACACAGAGCCTGTCCCAGGGTGTGAGGCAGGCACTAGTAAAATACTGGTTTATCAAACTGTACCATTACGAACCATCAAATGTGGACTGGTCACATCTAGCCTTTTACATCAGGCCAGCAACGGCATTATACATGGAGTTCATTAGAGCAGGGTGTGATTGCTTTTACTAAGGATTAGTCGAATGAAATCTCTTTGTGACGTAATTCATCTTGATAATGATATAATATCAGCATATACTCCCAGCCCTACACTGGAGTGATATCTCTTAATACACTCAAAGTGTTTGCCTCTACAAAGTGGTGCCTCTATGCCCCTTTCCCTACATATATTCAGCTTTAAGGGCCATGTTGTACCTTTTTAGGGTATATTTGTACAATGGTGAGCAAAATGTATCTGTACAGTATTCTCTGTACAGTGAGGACGATGTGTTGGCCAACAGTCTGATGCTCTGTCGGATCTGTTCACGTTCTACCTTTCCCACTGACTGCTTATATCAAAGAGCTCCTGGTGGTTAGGGCAGCCTTAGTGGGTTGACTTCTGTTCATTTTCGGCATGGCCTTCTTCCTCTTAGAGCGGATTAAGGATTTTTATGCAATCTGTACTCCGCAGGGAGATTGTTGGACAGCTGGCTGCAGATTTCATCTGTCCATCTCATTCTACCCATTTCTCTGATTTTGTCTCGTTCTCTCTCACACACATACACACACGCGCGCGCGCACACGCGCACACGCGCACACGCGCACACGCTCTTTCTCCCTTATCTTCGACACACACATCTCAGACCCCCAACATGCACGTTTGGAAAAGGGGAACAAACTTCAAACACAAACTATTTTCTCCTGCTGTCCCGGTGCAGATCTTCCATCTGCAGCCTTCCTGACTGATTCCCTCCGTCTCTTCACTTCTCCTGCCCCACCGCGCCCCGTCTGTACTTTCCACTGGAAGAGCTTAATGTTTCAATCTCTCATTCTCTGTTGGGTGACTGCTGATCCGCAGTCCACATGACTGTAGAGTACATGAGAGAGAGAGAGAGAGAGAGAGAGAGAGAGAGAGAGAGAGAAAACGAGTGAGAGATAGAGCAAGGGATGAACCTACATCAGCATTGAGGGTTATGCTGGCTACCCCATCGCTGTCTTTGGGTTTGCTTTGTAGTAGAGTGGTCATTATAACTAGTGTGAAAAACCTGTGGGAGGGAATCAGCCTGTTTGCATTTTCCAGCTGATTCACAAAGCAAAGAGAAAGAACTGCTATCCGTTTTTATTTGCACACTCACTCAAGGAAAGACATGTTAAGTGTGTTGAGCAGTTTGGGTCTGTGTTTCGTCTCTTGATCTGCCGTCTACTGTCTATTGTGATTTTTTTTAAAGGGCTAATGTACTTTATTCCTTTTATGTTTTATATTTTCTTACTACTTCTGTGAGGTCTTTATATCAAAACAGTGAATGTTTATTTGTCCAAGGCTTTTTTCGGTCCTCGCTTTTTGCTTTGGAACTGAACAGGCAATATTAGTTATTGTAATGTAGTAAAAATATGCAAACGACCTCTGAACTCATTTACAAAATCTGGGCTGAAATCCTCCATGTAACTTCAGGGTGGGGGTGGAGCTAATCTGCTGTGGCCTAAATAGGACGTATATGTGAATGTAATGGTTTTCATGACAGAAGTGAATGTTATTTTTAACATTAGTAAATGTTGTCACTTGTAATTTTTAAAATCTTAGTTTATTTTATATCCCACTGTATAAATGCATTATGTAATTTAATGCATTTCATTAACGAAAAATGACTCTTTTTTTTTTCATTCTCCAGACACATTTCATTGCTAAGGTTGTGCAAATCCTTTTATGAGCTGAGTTTAACTCCAATATGTGTACAATAATTGTCCATTTTTTGCAATCCATTGCAGTTTTTGTAATATATAAATATATATAATACTGATTATCATGATAATTAATATTTCTGCTTTGGAATTAGCCTAATTGTGAACATTTTATTTTTAATATCTGCAACGTACTGCTACACACCTACCCACATTAAAACTCCACCCACTGGGCTGAACAGGGTAGGTGGGTAGGATACTCGCCTCTAGACCAAGAAGTCATGGGTTCAAATCCTACCTTCAGCACCACCACTGGGTTCCTGAGCAAGACCCTTAACCCCAAGTTGCTCCAGGGAGAGACTGCCCCCTGTAGGTAGGGAATGGAAGACGCTGTTAACATAAAAGTGCCAAACTGGTCTTTGATCAGGTGATGTAGTCACTGTGATGTAAATATGTATACAATTTTACTCCAGTGTAATGCAGATATATTTTCTAAATATGGCATCCTAGTGACTTAAATGAACAATTCAAATGTCTTCTAACCTTTGTATATATGTATCATCGCATATATTGTATATATCAGTAAATGTATTGGAGCTATGAAGTTGCGATGGCCTGCTCTGCTTGCAATTGGCTTCGTTGTTCCTCAATTAAGCGTTTGCTTGCTGGTCAGATGCACCTGTATGTGAACCGCATGTAGGGTGACTCATCATGCATCATGCAGATGCACAGTCTATAATGCAAAAAAAAAATCATCTTTGAAACCCAGACTCCAGCCTGGATTCCCTTTTTGTTCTCTGTGTGTGAGTCCTTCCAGACTGCACAGAAAACTTTCCCCTGACTACAGCGTCAGAGAAGAAGACGTATTAAGGACAAACTCAAAGTGCAGCTCAGCTCTTGTGAAGCACTTCTTTGGTCTTTGGCAAGCGGGTGATGCTTTGTCAATTCACTGTTGTCATTGTAATTGGAGCTGTTTGAGTGTCTGAGCCAGTCATGCATGTACGTTTTAGATTCCCTCTCTGTGGCCAGTGTGGGCATCTCCGAATCATTTTAAGTGCAATGACTTTTCTGTTACAGAGCTGTTTTGGCACTGGCCAGTGACGTGTGAAATATTCTTTATGGGATTCCAGATATGCTGAGGTGTTTTTTTTCCCACCACACTGGTGTTTCTGTTTTAACTGCTGAAGGGGTTTTCACCACTGCAATAAAGGGCTGATTTCAAAGAGTTGTAGACTTATGTGATGTACAGTACAGCAGTAACAATTGCTCCCTCTTGTGTTCAGAGTATGCATGTATAATATCACCAGTGGTGTCGCATCCTTCAAGGCCTCATACCTTGAAATGTCTTTAACATAAAGACAGCTTTCTGCCAGTCTCGAATAGCCACTTACGTGTGTGTGTGTGTGTGTGTGTGTGTGTGTGTGTGTGTGTGTGTGCTCTCCAGGTGACTGGTTGGCTGCCGTACCATCTCTCTCTTTCCTGTCACGTGATCATACTCCTGCTTCTCCTGTAATCCCAGAATGGAACCCAGCAAAGTGCAGTCAGAGGGCGGGCTCAACGTCACCCTCACCATCCGCCTCCTCATGCACGGCAAAGTAAGCGCAGAGAGGGTCGACTGGGGAGGGAGCACGGAGAAAAAGAAAGATAACGGGGAAGAAAAAGGGGAAGAATCTTCTTTTATCTTTCATTGACAATATTAACAAAAAAAATAAGCTTAATTTGAAGAACAGTGTTTGCATGTGAAAGCGAAAAGATACCATAAAATAAAAAAAAAAAGATCTATCTTCTCTGTTATGCTTAATGAGACTGGGGGCAGGGGATCTTTGGCCATTTCTTCATGTAGAATCTCTGCGGATCCTTCAGGTTCCTTGCTTTTGGGCTCTCCTCTTCAACAAATTGGTTTTCACTGAGTCACTGAAGCGAACCTAATACATTTCATAACTTAGTAGCACAATATATGAATGTGTATAAACTTCAGTTCAATTTTAATGTGACTCTCTAAGCCAACATTTCTGGAACATTATCATGAAAAATATTGATTTCATTAGATAATAGTCTTCCATTCGATCATTGTACTTAAAATAACAAATATTTGGCTGTAAAGTATGTTTTTACGGATTATAATAGATATGAGGGCACTGCACCTCCCATCCCCAGTAGGATGTTTCATTTCACTGTCGTGAGGAGTTATATACAATAGTGGAACTGTAATCACAGTCTTTATTAATATATTGTTCTGTTTTTCTCTTTACTTTTGCCTGTACAGGAAGTCGGAAGTATCATTGGGAAGGTATGTTAAGCATATTCACTTTCCTATTAGATCATATCATATATTATCTTTCAGCAGTGTTTCCCACCTCTAGTCCTGTAGTCCTTTTTCTGCACACTTTCTGTGCATGTAAACACACACACCTGTGTCGTGGGGGGTGGACTGCAGGATGAGCCGGCGAACGCTGTCTTTTAAGATAACACTTTAAACATTTGGAAGAATTCCCACTGTCCTTTTGTTGCTTCTCAGAAAGGGGAAACTGTGAAGAAGATGCGTGAGGAGGTGAGTAACCTCTCCTTCTCTATAGCCTTCAGCAGTGACTGGGCTCAGGTTGAAAGATTAAACTACAATCAGGGATCAAATAAATACTTTAATCCTAAAAACAAAGCAGAAAGGTACGATTGAGGTTTTAATGGAAGTATTTGCAGCACGTTTAACTTTATCAGTCACTGACTTGTGTGGTGCACAGAGCGCTGCTCGCATTAACATCTCGGAGGGGAACTGTCCGGAGAGGATCGTCACCATCACGGGACCCACGGACGCCATTTTTAAGGCTTTTGCCATGATTGCCTACAAGTTTGAAGAGGTATGTTTTCAGACTTTCAGAGCTACTTTTTAGTCTAATATGGCTACAACGAACTGAGATGAGTTGAGTAGTGGACCAAGACCTGTTTATCCTGAGCAGTGGGACTTTAATGTAGGAATGTGCTTAGTGTCGATGTTTGCCTGGACCGCAGAGTACAGTGAAATAAACTGACGCAGTACATCCAGCTCAGTCTGTATTCACTGCAGCTGCCAGTTCAGAAACAACTTAGAGTTTCAAACCGGAAAACACTACATGGCCAAATCCATTTAAGCATAAATATGTGTCCAGAGGCGGCGTTGCTGGTGGCAGTACATCCATTGTTCCTGAACAGGGCTATAAGAGATTTCAGACTTTTTGGGTTTTTGTTCCTGTGATGCTCCTACAGGATATAATAAACTCCATGAGCAACAGCCCGGCCACCAGCAAGCCCCCCGTCACCCTGCGACTGGTCGTCCCAGCCAGCCAGTGCGGTTCTCTCATCGGGAAGGGAGGATCCAAGATCAAAGAGATGAGAGAGGTACATCGCTGTGCTCATACACACGCCACTAAATAGCCTTTCTACTGCTTAATGTCTGTGTTCAGCACTACAGCCATTCAGTTTCAAGCGCTCCTTTCCTCACAATTATGAATAAATAAATCAATCAATAAAAATAAATAGGTTTTCTCTATTCTATCTGTCAAATGTCAGTGTGATCAATTCAGGTTCACCCCTTAAAACGCATTTAAGCAGACAGTGTGAAGAGTTGCTCAGCTGACTTGATGACTTAATCAGCTTTTTGGAGAACGCTACAGTGTGTCATTAAAGAGTTCTCAATAGTAACGGGCCGAGTGATGAATCATGCTCAAGTGCATCTTTGCGTGTGATTGGTGACTGAACCCCGTATCCCTTGTTAACCATTGGAGAGTTTAACCCTCAGAAGTCCAGACTTATTTTTTTAGTTACATAACTAAATTTTTTTAGACACAATGTGTCTGCTCCTGTTGAAATGACATCTACTGAAATTACAACCGTGTGTGTGTGTGTGTGTGTGTGTGTGTGTGTGTGTGTGTGTGTGTGTG
>JBBPDB010000002.1:19239597-19256427 GCA_037974465.1 Brachypetersius altus
TGATCCAGCCAGAGTCGGGCAGAGAGAACCAGTTATCCGCGAGTGAGATCATCGGTGAAGTGTGTTCAATAACTAATTTTAGAGAAATCTGTTAATGTTTTGTTGCGCGTTTCTAAAATAAATAATAAAAATTTGTTTTTAATATATACATACATATATATATATATATCGGCCGATATATCGGAATATCGGATTTTTAAAACCAACAAATATTTGTATCGTATCGGCCTTCAAAATCCTTTATCGGTCGGGCTCTAATATTTACTTGCTGTTTATATATCCCACCCCCTAAGAGGTGTGTGTCTGTACATTTTGTTTTTTTTTAGCTGTCTAATAGCTGCTCAGTTTACACAAAATTGCCCACAAGCGTAACATGCTGTGTTAAAAGTTGTCTTCTTTAGTTTATGGCCACTGAATAAAACTAGATGCCTGTCCGTGAACTACACTTAACCTGATTTCTCCTGTATAAGCAGGATATGTATGAAACTACAGCCAGAAAGGGTAGCGCACCATGATGAGCACACCAAAGGGGCAGGCTGACTGCTGTTTCTCCATCTTGCTAAGCAAGTCATAGCTGACGATGTTGACCAGACCAGAGCGAAGGTTGTCTCTCCCAGTCACAACAACATTAATGCGGTCTGCTGCTACCGAGGGCAGCCATCGGCGGAACGCCTGACAAAATCAAACACAAAACGGCACATTATTCTCAAACAGACTTTTTTCAGGGAAATATTTAAGATGTGCTTTAACTGCATGTCTCTTTCAGACATTAAAGTGTGTTCATGTTTTTTGTGATGAGACTCGCTTACCTCTGCCCATGTGAAGCGTACAGAGGATGGGGCGACTACTAACAGCGGCCACTCTTTCCTGTAGTAGGCCGCAATACAGATGGCCTGTACAGTCTTTCCCAGACCCATATCATCAGCCAGGAGCAGGCGGCCATCTCTGGACACCGCAAAGCTATGAAAACCAGTTCACAGCTATCGATTTATCCGTTTACATTTCGGGGTTTTTTTTTCATTATCAAAAATGATTTTCATTTCAAATTTTTTCAATAGATTTTTATTAAAATCGATAAAGACTATATCAAAGCTTTCAAAGTAACTAAGCTCAGGACAGATGTCTGTTTTCTGACAAACTTCAAACAGGCGTCTCCCAGAAGATACTAAGACAAGGTACAAGAGGCCTCACTGAGGAAAACATATTTCTCAGCTTTTATTTACATTTGAACAAAAACTGGCATGTCCAACATTATTCATACCCTTCTCAATCATCAATAGAAAAGCCTTAATTGGCTATTACAGCAATCAAATGCTTCCTATAACTGCTGACGAGCTTTTTGCATGCATTTTTTCACAGACTGCGAGAGTTTGCAAAAGGTATGAATAATGTTGGACATGGCACTTTTTGTTCAAACGTAAATAAAAGCTGAGAAATATTCTTTTTCACAATTATGCTTCTTGTACATCGTCTTATTATCTTCTAGGAGACGCCTGTGTCATTTCCAATCAAGAAGAAACTTGCTTGTTGAATAAAAGTAACTAAGACAAAATTTGCCTGTGGTATGAATAATTTCGGACTTGACTGAATATGACACCCTACTGATATTACACTCTTCTCCCACCACTTGAAACCGTCACAGGGTAAGCTGCACCTGAGTGCACAGGAAATGTTGTGTGAATATTATACTAAAGGCCAGACAGCTGAAGGAGAATTGCACCTACTTGACACCATGCAGCTGGAAAGGCATAAGGCTGCGTGTAAGAGTGGGGTCAACCTCTGAGAGATCAGCATCAGGGGTTTGCGCAGCATTAGAATGGCTCTTCTCAAACTGGGAGGAGAAGGCCTGCAGCACAGCACGTGGTAGTGGTTCGACCTCCACTGACGAAACCTCGTTTAGAACCTCCACTGGTCACAGAGTTAAAAAATAAACGTCACACTGATCTTCGGATCTGTTTTTGACAGCAAGGTCATCATAAATAAGAAATAAATCTGGTAAATCTTTGTGAATACAAGCCCAACGAATATTCGGGCAAGGTCAGTTGCAAATGTCGGCAAGTTACTAAATTTAAATGATCCTGTAATAAAGTACTGAGCATTAATGTTATCAGAAGTAAAGAAAATAGATTAAAAATACATCACAAGCAAAGACCGTCTCAAAAGTTTTTTATGATCATTCCCAGTATGTTTAATGTATTTTTCCACTTTAAGATCATCTCGAGGCCTGTCAAACATAACATACTTACTGAGCCTTCCATAATCCTCGAGTAGGAAACTCCATTTTCTTGTTTTCATATCTTCAGTAAAAGAAATTAATTTCATTTATACCATTTATATACGCTAGACAACCTAGCAAGTGAAAATACTTTTCTTATTTACTTTCTTAAAACATTAAGCAGTTTGGCTCTCATGTAAAAATGTGTTAAAGCGCAAAAACTAAAAGAAAAAAGCAACACTTATTGCACATTTTCACATTTATCTATTATGTTGCGAATTTATCTTAACAAACTGATCAGACCCTGTAACTCACCGTAATTTTTGGACGGCATCTGTTTGAAGATACTTATAACATCTGCGTTGTATCCGACCTCCACCTCCAGGCGAGAGCGGGAAACGAGGGTGCATTTGCCCTTCACTGTGGCCCCCGGCTTCTGCCATCCTTGGCACAGTTTCATCAGGGCATTAAGGGCAGCGGCGTCTTTGGGTCGGCTGCAGGAGGCAGAAAGATTCAACCCCTCCATTCCTTCCAGGGCTTTTAGAGATACAGAGGGGATACCTGCTGCCTCCCTCACTGAAATAAAAAGCATACAAGAAGATGCGGAAGTTCCTGAGAGACTTTGTGAACTTCAAGAAAGCAGTTTAAGTCTTTATAGAGGCTAACTTAAGACTTTACAAAGCTGCCATTAAAGTACCATGGGCATCATGTACGTTTAGTGAAAGAAACACCTACTCAAGAGTTGATAGTCTTCAAGTTTGAAGTTCCACATCTTAGTGGCTGGGTCTGTAACACGACAAGTTGCATTTATGTAACGAGTTCCACTTCTACAATTGTGTAAACAGGAAAACACAGCATGTCCGTTTTGACATCTATGAACCTGTATTTGTTCGGGAAAGGCAGATCAACACAATGACGCGACCAGTAAACAGTCCGGATATCAATCCGACTGAAAATTTATGGCGGGAAAAAAATTGTCCACGACCAGGTTCCCGCAAAGCTGATCTGCCAAATGTTATTTGAAAAAGCTTGAACAAACCTGATGGAGATTTTTCATTAGTCTGTGGACAAAGCAACAAAGTATTAACTGTATTTAATTTGATGACTACATAATCATTTGCCCCACATAGAGGGATTCCTTACATTTTTCCTCATTATGTTCTATGATGACAAATTTTATGCAGATTTTGTAATCTCATGCAGAATAAATATTAATAAATATGCTATTTAGAGCATAATATAAATATATGTATAGATATTTGTTTTTTCATTTACAAATATAATAGGAGGAAGAAGCAGTTACCATGTTTACATGATTTTAATGCAGTTTTTCATTTTTGTCATTCACTGAACCAGTCCTTAATGAAACTGGATTATACACATTATAATGGATAACCTAATGCAGATTATTTGAAACAACTACAAAACCCAGCATCATCAAGCTAAAAGGGATATGAACCAAACTGCATAATGAACATCACATGCACAAAATGTGTAAACACTCCTATAAGGTAGTGAACCCATGACTAACATGGTCAACTGCGCACAAAAACTACTTGTGCTAACATACATTTGTTGTTATATGTGATCCTGTTTTTGCATACAGATCAGTCATGTAACATATTTTAGAGACAAGTTTCCTTGCAGACATCTTACCATAGTTTCTGGATGGGATATTTTTGAACATGGTGATGAGCTCTGCATGGTAGCTGACCTCTACTCTAAACCTCTCCTCTGAATGGGGCACACATCTCCCTCGCACACAAGCAGCTGGCTTTTTAGCAGCCCCACCAGAGCCAGAGTCTGATGGTTTAGGTGCCGGCTTCTCTGTCTGCTTCTCGGCAGTCATCCTTTGGTTCTGTCCGTAGAAATTGCCAGCCTTGAAAGCTGGTGCCGCATCAGATTTGGGATTGGGCGTGCTGGAGCTTGCGGAAGGAGCCTCATTCTTTGGAAGGGGTCTTTTAAGGATGGGAAGGGGATCTATTATCTGGACCTAAGTGAATAGAAAAGATAAGATAAACTTGTAAATTTGCATCGTTATGTTAGAAAGTGGACAGAACAAAAGTAAGAGCAGCAAAAACAATAGAATAAAGCTACACAACACAACAGTACAGTATATAAAGTATGCATATATACTGTGTATGCATATATATACACTCACACATCCTTTAATGTACACATCAGACATGTAACAGAACAGTGGGGGCACAGTTCATACCTGTCTTGCAGGGGGCTTGTGTGCTGGGGGGATGAATTTTTTGGACCTCCCTGGTGAATTGGACAGCAGTGTTGGTGGAACATGTTGCTTTGGGAGAGGCTCTCTTTGAGAAGGCAGAGTTTGCGAATTCCCCTGTGCAAGTCTCTCAGCTCTTCTTGCAAGTGCTCTTTGCCTGTTTTCCTCTATTTTTCTCTGCTGTTCTACGGTCAGCTTGCTTGACATCCCTGCTAGAGTTACGTTCCCAGCCTCTGTGTACCAAAGTGTGTAAGCACAGCTAGCAAACTACACCAAACATGATTAAAATAAATGAATTCAGACCCGATCTCCTGTCTAGTGAGCTAGACCGAGTACATTTAACATAAAGTCATGACAGAAGTAAATCTCCTGTTAAGCAAACTGTTTGTTTACATCTGTTTGGTTTTTTAGCTTTCTGCTGCAAAACGGCTAACAAACAGGTGTAAGAGCATGCCAGGCGTTAAACTGGGATGTAAACGGACATGAAACGGCCGTGTCTTGTTAATAAGACACGGTATTTGCAGAAAACAAATCAGGAAGTTAAAAATGATTTTTAAAAGTAATAAACAGAATCGTTCTCCACTCGCTCCGGCTCTCAACTGCAGAGCCTCGCAGTCGGATATTACGTCGTCGGGGCGTGACGTCACAGGTGTCTGGGAAAACATTATACTTCAAAATGACCTTATTTTTGTCGTATTTCATGAGTAAACCTGTGGGATTGGTACAACATTAGACCAAGTTTAAAGTGGACTAGAAAACGAAAGTAGAAAATAGTTCATATTTATTTTAAAGTCAATATAAACTAATAGATAAGACAAGAGATGATTGGATAATTCCAAGACTCCTAGTGGCACCTCTGAGGTTTTGGTAAAACAAATGCCTAGAACTGGCTCTTTTATGGTGTAAACCCTAAATATGCCCCCAAATATGCTCCCAGAACACTTTAATTTCACATTTAAACTCGCATTACCCTTAAAGAAAATTTAATTTACAGTAAAAAAAAAAAAAAATAGCATTAGCAGCGTGTGCCAAAACAAAGAATCATACACAAAAAAAACGTTGAAATAACTTTTTCTACACACATCTATCTATCTATCTATCTATCTATCTATCTATCTATCTATCTATCTATCTATCTATCTATCTACTATACTATACTAAATAAACTGAGATAACTGTTGAAATTTGGGAAATTGTTTTAAATACTAACATACAGAGGAGTCATTCTGCAGCAGAATCGCACCTGCGCACTACATAACGCTCTAAGTACAGTAATCCCCCAGTTTTCGCATCTCAGGAGTCACGGATTCATTCGTATTTTTTGAGAACCGAACGGCAATCCCCACAATATCGCAAAAACTGCAAATATCCTCCATCTTTTTGGGGTTTTTGGGGCAATAAATATATTTTTTCTGGATGTTTTCACACAAGGGGGGGCCGTTCACCTGGGCCTTCCGAGTCGCATATCTCGGCAAGAAAAGCACTCAGACACTTCAAACTCCACAGAGACCTTTCCAACGAGCCCTCATTTGTATTTTGTCCCGAGTAGATCAGGTTTTATTCTCCAAAAACCGTTCACGTCGCCACAGTGTCCCAACATTTTGGTCTCGCAATCCTTCCGAGTTGCATGTCTCTGCTGGGAATTTAAAAAAGAGGTGTGTATGGGTTTACCTTTGAAAGAGGCAAATACGAGTTTACCTTTACATTTTTTTTAAAAGTCTAAACTGAGTTTTAAATGACATTAAAGTGTTTGGGGCCATATATGTAGGGTTTACACTATGAAAATAGGCATTTTTTTAACCAATACCCAAAATGCGTTTTTTCAATATATGCGGGATTACTGTGCAGCAAGCGTGGGATGCCCCCAATCAGTAGAAATCAAAAACGTTTTCGCATAGGCTGCTTTCAAACCTCCCGTCTCTAAGTACAGCGGTATTTTACCATTTTCCAGATGTACTTTCAATATTTATACCGTTATATGTTATATGGAAATGTTCTCAGACTGAATTCATTACTGCTGATGCACGTAAAAGTGAGGACTAACACATTGAACGTTGGTGACACAACAATAACGTAAACAAAAAAAAATAGGATTTTATAGTGGCCCCATATGGTCATGGGTGAACAATGTGAAATTCTTTCTTTGCATTTAACCCATTTACTAAGTGAAGCAATGCTCTTCCACCAACGGGGTAGGTGCCCAATGAGCAGTGGCTGTGGTACCTTGCTCAAGGGTACCTCAGTGGTTCCACTAGCGATCCTGGGATTCAAACTCACAACCTTCTGATCGAGGGGCAACTCCCTAACCACTGCCCCAGGCTTGACACGTAAGGTTTTAGAGTTGTAAAACTGCTAAATCCAAACATTCAATGTGACAGCAGATGAAGCAGAGGGTCAGTAGGGTGTGTGAGGGTCCTGAGTGGAGGGGAGAGGGGGCCCCGAGGCTGAAGGGCTCTCTCGGCCGGGGGGGAGGAGCTGAGTGTCGTCACGCAGGTTTGGTGACGCGGCTGTTGGGGAGCTGTCCCGGCGAGCGTGGTGCTGAAACCGCAGAGCCAGCCAACCTGCCTGCAAAACACGGGCAGCAGAGTCCAGATTCCAGGAGCAGACCTGGGACACAGAACGCGGCTCATTCGGAACTGGAGGCTGATCGTGCAGCATCGAGTCTGGATTGCAACCCGTTTCACTTCTAAAATCTGCTGGAGGCGAGGAATTGAGTCGAGTAGTGCGGGAAGTGCCTCCAGCCTCCCGGCATGAAACGTGAAGAAGCCCAGCACGGGCGCCTCTGAAGACACACTCCGAGCGTGTGATAAAGATGCAGTTGAGAGAAACCAGTACGACAGAAGTGCTGGAAACTAGTCGAGGACGTTGTGCACTTGAGAAGCCATCCTGCTCGGAGTGACTAATCTGGAGCTCGCTTTCAACGTGGAGGATCTTGAGGCTGATCCTCATGCTTTCGATATAGAAAACACACACAAAATGACATTCTATCATAGGTAAGATCAACCTACCATGTCACCAAGACGGCTACCCACAGACTTGGATTACTTGCTTCCTAGCATTGGTTTCTTTTTCTGACTGCATCTCATGGCTTCTGACACCTGCTTACATTCTTGCAGCCCATATCGACCAAGAATGAGTATTGGATAATTGGGTCTACATAATGAGCCTTTCAGCAGTGAAGCTAAGTTAGAATGACTACACATACGTATGGGCGTGAAGGACATTCGCAGTCACAGACCTGTGAGTTTGTAGCTCTTATAATATTGGGAAATAAACACATCTTCTTCTGCATTCCTTACAGAGAGTGGTACAAAAGTTTCTCTAAGATCTGATAGTCACCAGCATCACTGGGCACCTTTTCTTTTTTGTTCTTTTTTTCTTTCTTTTTTTTATCGGAGAGGTGGATCCCGTGTGGCCCCGGCATGCTGAAGGGCCGCTGCTGTGTTCTTTTCAGTGACCTGAAGGTGCTGCTGCTCAGGCCTCAGGCCTCACAGGTCCCGCCGGCTCCACAGGCTCCACAGGCGTCTCCTGTGCTCAGCCCCATGAGCGGACCACCAGCCACACAACGTGAGAGTGAAGGCATCCCATGCTCATGTGCCCCCAATAACAACAACACCAGTTTCCGCCTCCAGCACTGGAGTGTGCCCTCAACAGAGGGCGTCACAGAGACAGAATTGCAGAGGGCCCCAGCGGCCGAGGAGTTTTCCAAAGACAAACTGAATGAGCGCTTCTCCTTCATCAGTTATGCAGAGGGCACCCCTGTGTGCAGGATATGCTTTCAAGGGCCAGAGCAGGTATGAAACTGCGTGGTGCTGAAAAGCACTTTTTTCTCCCTTTAATGAAACCAGAGTAGTTAAAGTCCGATTTGTGAAGTTCCCAAAAGAGCCCTGGGGGACCCCCACAGTTTTCAATCCAAATTGCAACACATAGGTCTAGAATAAATATGTGGAGTCTCTGGGGTTCTTTAAGAGTTGTTTGAGAACCAGTGTCAAAACTAACCTTTTAATCAATGTTTCTTTATCATTTTTTTCACATTTGGTATCATTTTTACCAAACAGCTAACTAGTAGGTGTGGCAGACTGTGGATGGAACTAGACCCTACAGGAAGTCAAGGGTTGGTGACAACTAATTGGAATAGAACCTTTACATAACATGAAGATTCATTACATTTTAAAGAGGTTCTTCAGGCTCATACATATCATTTACAGGACAGATCTTTAAAGTGCCACACAAGTGCGATGAGAACCAGGCATCAGAAGTGTTTATTCCCTCTAAAGGCTACCTCTCAGGACGTCATTACATTGAATGGCTAGAAATCCATTTCACAATGCCTGAGAATGATTGAATTGAGCAGAACATTTGGAAAATTGGTGGAATCACCATTTAATCTCTCTTGGAGTTTATTTTTTCTGACAGAAAATTACATTGACACTATAGAGGTCCAACCTGTTCGAAAGAAGCCCAGTACATTTCAGCCAAACCATGGTCCAATACATTTCTTATAAGGACTGATTACTTATTTGGGTTAGTTTTAGCAGAGTAGTTTTGTTTTATTTGCATAACTTTATTTGCATAACTGCCACCACTCAACCCTCCTACTGTCTCCACACATCTCCCTCAGCATTCAGTGTGAATTCAGTTTAAGCTGAAATATCTCAGCATGCTAATCATATGAAGTAGAGGTTATTCACCTCCATTAACGAGGTGGACCTTCTTCGTCAAGGCTGAGCCGTGCTCAGAAATGTGTGATGATGCATTTGAATATGTAACATGGGCAAAAGAACAGCAGCTTTTGTGGCAACTCCTGTTACCTGAGTGCAAGTTTCACCTGTACAGAAAGAAAGGAACCTGACCCCACTCAGCGGTGAGGGTTACTATACCCCGCTGATAAGCATGGTGCTTAAGGTGCTGCGTTCATACAATGACAAATGGTGCAGATTTAACATTCATGACTTTTCAGGGCTGGATTTCACCTTCTAGAGCTTTTTTCTCAGCCAAATGGGTCATGTTTAGTATCTCCTGTTCCGTTTCCCAGGGGCTGGTTTATGCACACTGCCATGAATCAACAATGCTGGTGTCTATCTAACCCTTGCATCGCTGTTTTATTAAGCAGTCACGAAGGACGGTGCCGTGATGCGCACTTCAAACCAATCATTTTCCTCCGTCTCCTCCTATTACGGAATTGTAACCTGAAGCGCCTGGGATGTGTTATTTAGGAGGCTCACCAAATTTGCTGCTAGAACAGTGAATACAATTGGGAGCAGTCTGCCGCACATAACACCACCCAGAGATATTAAACTCCCCTAACAAAAGACTATCTTTCAGACGGCTGCTCCAGTCAGAGAAGAATAAAACATACATTGTTATCCTACCAGCTGTTGTTTGCTGCATGTACAAAGATGTGGAGGAGAATACGATACCTTCAGAAATAATGAATGGAAGGAGAGAAACTTCACATGAAGGGTATTCCCAGTGGAGCACTTGCACCATGCAAGTATTTCTCTTACATAGTCTTGTCCCTTTGGTTTAACACAGGCCTGTTTTGCTGATTTGCCAGCGTGTCAGTAGATGTGGATATTAGCTATATATGTATATACCCAACAGTATTACTTCGTAAACAATTCAAGACTGCATCTGTCAATTACCATCCTGTACAATGTGCTTGGCCTTCAGTCTGCTGCAGCTCTTAATTTCCTTGGGTCCTTAAACATGCAATGAAAGGTGTCATATGCTGTCATAACTTGTCATGACAGATTACGTTCCTTAATATAATGAGATGGTGCCCAAATCCAGTCCTGGAGTTGCAACTGTCCAGTAACGTTAGGTAGTTCCCCTATTCAAGCACACCCTCTAAATCCTGAAATTAACCAATGAGTTGAACCAGGTGTGTTTAAGGAGGGAGATCACCAAACAGTGCTGGACACCAGCCCTCCAGGAGCAGATTCAGGCACTTACATACATCACATAAACAGAAACTGTCAAAACAGATGCTTGATCTCATGACTTGAAATTAGTATGTGACATAAACTGTCTTGACATTGTGATGTTAGTATCTGTAATGACAATTACACGGACAGACACACACACACACACACACACATAATAAGCCTTTGTTCTCCTATTGTGCCAACTAACTATAACATGCTTAAATCATTGAAAAAGTAGGAAAAACATAAAATCAAGGATACAACTTTCTTGGGGTGAGTAGTTCTTTTCTGAGCATTTTGTGGATATAGTCAGCAAATTTATAGCTTATTTATTAAAAAGAGAGTCCTATATTTTGCATGTACTATTCAAACAAATGCCTCATAAATGCCCGAATGTCTCAAAATACATGAATTCAAACATCAAAACATCACAGCACACATCACATAAGAAACGCTAACAGCTTTTGGCATTAAGGGACTATAGAGCAATCTTTGACTTAAGAATTATTTACTCTGTTTTGTAGTTAGTTTAGAATTAATGTTTGGTCAATAAAAAAAGTACAAAACAGAACATTATATACTGTATAAATTCACTGTACAAATTATGGTATGGAAAGAAAGAAAAAAAAAACATAATCAGTAAAGGCACTGTAACTGCTTGGTCTACCTGGTCTGCATGCTTTGGCCATGTGTCAACACCTCGCCTAATGGCCTCTCTTGCTTATAAATAGTGCTGGGTAAAAATGGGTCATCTATTGTGAAATAAATAACTTTAGAAATGACTGCATTTGTAAATGCTCCGCACATTTTGTTCCATACCTTTGGCTCAGCTGTAATAGGAATCAGCTGTAATTGGTCTGTTCCTATGCATTCAGTGCATTCTATGCATTTTTATTCTAATGTAATATTTCGCACGATTTATATCATAATTACAATTTGAGGTCATTGATTGCTTTCTAGTATAGTATTCATGACTTAGAAAAATGATATGCGGTTCATTTTCATATTATATATTGGAACTATGTGTGACTGCTTTGTAACTGTGTATTCAAGCGTTTACAGTTTAACCCCTAAATTGCTGCTGTGCTGAGAATGTGAAGAGTGTTAAAAAAAAAAAAGAGAGAGAAATCGCAGTTGAAAAGTTAAGTCAAAAAAAGAAATCGTGGCAAATTGAAGTGTATTGTATTGTGATATATGCCACCCACTTTCTACATCTTTCCCAGGTAATGCTGGGGGGGTGGTGGCCTAGTGGTAGGAGACTTGCCTCTGGACCAAGAGGTCATGGGTTCGAATCCTACCTTCAGCACCACCACTGGGTCCCTGAGCAAGACCCTTAACCCCAAGTTGCTCCAGGGAGAGACTGCCCCCTGTAGGTAGGGAAAGGAAGTCGCCTTGGATAAAAGCGTCTGATAAATGCCATAAATAAATGAAATAAATAAAAGGCATACTTACTCATTAAATAAAAGAAACAAAAAGATTCTTTGGACTGATGCCGTAGAAGAACAAACTTTCAACAGATTTGTTTAAGTAAAGAGTTCAAAAACATCCATGGAAAGGTTCTTTAGGGAACCAATTTGACATTGTTCTACAGGGAACCAGAATGTTCCTTTTGTACATATATTGAATGCAGTCTCAAACCTTACTTATACTGCACTGCAAAGCAGACAGTTTCATATGATGAACAGAAACACAATACCAGTATCACTAATATTCAGTGTTCAGAAGATGCATTTGAAGTGCACTGCAGTTATTACTGTATGTTCAAAGAGCCAGAGGAAGCTTGTCTCCACTCCTGCCTTCACAATAACACGATACTGTCTTGCGCTCTACTGCCACATTAAATCTCCATCACTGTGCCCTCCGCCCTCCCAGGGAAGCAGCGTTGGAAAAATCTATTTATTTCACCACAGCTCAGGGCTCTCCTCTTGTAGGCCTTTTGTTGTAAAGCACATCTGTGTACTATTAAGAGTCAAAGGCTGGCCTTTCCTGCTATATATCTCTTTTGTTGCTTGCGACAGATGCGATTCATATGTCCCCTTTGAAGTGGCAGGGACATCGCTGAAGAGTGACATTGATTTACAGAGCAAGCAGACCAATCTCTTACAGAAATCTGTTATGGGTAGGGCAAGGCTGGCCAGATTGCAGCCCAAGGCCGCAAGATGTCTTGTCTGACCCACCAGATAACATTTAATTTGACACACGGTACTGTAATTACGTGAGGATTGATTTTCCTGCATATTTTGTGACCCTTTCTTAGTGTTTTTCAACCCACTCTAGGAAATGTACAGGAGACAAACGAGTAAACAGACACACTGTTTTTGATCTGCATATTTAGCTAAATTTTGATTTGACCTAAAGCTGATAAAGTCATTGAGATCAGGAGAGACTGAGACTATAGGGCTGCAGTGGAGAGTTGTTTTGTGCAGAACAATCTAAATAAAAGAAAAAGTCAGAAAGAATTTGAATTATTTATCCCACACTAATCTTGGATGCAGCGATATGCCCTAAAGACACTGAAGGCTTTGGGTATTTCAGCATCAGCCCAAGTCACCTAAGCGACCCCCCCCCCACACACACACACACACAAAAACAAAAAAAAATAAAGGTCCTCAGAAGGTCCTCTTCCTCCAATTGAGGCTGAATAATATGTGACTGTGTAAAAAAAAAACATTAATGCTGTGTCATAAATCTACATTTAAAGAAGCGTGAAGCTCATATCTGGCTTTATCTAACACCCACAAGCATTCCAGAATTCAAAGGAGGACTGCAGATTGTGATCATGCTGAACTCAAACACATATACAGTGGTTGTGTAAGACACACTTTCAGTGTTTCCTTGAAGTTCACTTGCAGTTCAATGTCTTGTTAATTCATAATTTGGAGAACCGCGGTACACAGTAGGATGGTGTCCGAGCAGAGATATGACTTTGAATGAGGCACTTGAGATTCGACTGTCTGCATTACAAACTAGCACAGCCCACGTCAGGTCACAGAAACGGCTCCTTGCAGACTTGTGCTGAAGGCTCCCTCACTTGCTGTAGGCCATTAACTAACTTGTCAGGGACATTTCATGGTGAGAGCGAGCGAGTGTACGCAGAGCAGATTGCCGCTGTTGTAATGAGAGTCTGATTGCTGCTGCTCATTCTCTGCCCCAAGCACATGGAGGTGGATTAGCCTGGGTGTCTGGCTGTTTTCCCTTTCTCCCCCTGGGCCACCTTGCTCCCATTGGTCAGTTCAGCTCTCCTCATGCACTCCTGCCAAGTTTCTCAAACCGTGTCCATCTGCAGATGGGCCTGTTCCTGCACTCGTGCTCGCTCCCACTTTACTGAATCTCGACTCTCGCTCCCCTTATCTTGCAAAACACTCTTAAAATAGAGGTTCCTAAATGGTTCTTGGTTTGGGCGTAGAGTTCTGGAGAAATCTTTAACTGATAAAAATGATGCATTGTGTTAAACTTCAAAAGGTTTCTTCAAAATCACATTCTCATCCAACATAAATGCATCTCATCTAGCCAATCAGCGACTAATCAACCAAAGGCAAATTGTGCTTGGGACTAGACTTTGCAGGAGGGAAGCTCTTAAGAACAAAGGGTAGTGCCCATTACTTCACATTTGCATTGCACAATCACATTTCATCAACAAAAATAGTCATTGTTGTGAGTTTGGACTTTGTGCTCATTTTATGATTAATATATATGAAGAGACTGTATAACTACAGAAGGGGAGAAAACTCTGTGCATATGGACTCTTAACAGCTTCTTTTTGATGAACAGACACAGGGCTGAAAGAGAACCATGAAGCATGGAGGTAATGGGGTGATGGTAGGAAATCCAAGGTAGAGATGGAAAATGATTGGCTAATAGATTGGAAGGAGGAGGAGCTTCAGAGAGGATCGTCCTCACAAACTTCAGTTATTAACAACTTCTAGCAAAACAGATGTAGTTCTTCTAAGGTGTGACACCGAAGAATTCTTTTGTAGTCACTAAATCTAACTACAAGTCTATATCTTTGATCTCAGTTCTCCTTTGGGGATGGAGTTGTCTTATTATGTCTTAGTCAGTGTGTCTAGACGCCTTTTTATTATTCATTGGCCTTTGTACTGGTTCAAAATTCCAAATTCAACATTTATTGCATTTACGCCATTTATCAGACACTTTTATCCAAAGCGACTTCCATTTCCTAACTACAGGGGGCAGTCTCTCCCTGGAGCAATTTGGGGTTAAGGGTCTTGCTCAGGGACCCAGTGGTGGTGCTGAAGATAGGATTCGAACCCATGACCTCATGGCCCGGAGGCAAGTATCCTACCCACTGAGCTACCTCCATAATTACTCTACATAATAAAATAATCTACTGAACTACTATAGAAAGCAGGACTCAAGATGACCTGCTGGGAAATAATAACTGATGATATAACTGAAATACTCACTTTCACAAGGTTGTGCATTAATTCAGGATATTTCATTCCGTGCTCGCGTGTCGCTGCAGCAATGCGAGAAATCCACAACTAGAGGAGACAGGAAAAAAACAATAATTAGCACCGCGTTTGTGAAGGGCTCTACAAATACAATTTTCATACATAACAGCATTTTAATGCAACACAGTACACAATAACGTTGTTATCTCAGTCGTACACACACATACTGGGGGATATATATGGCGTACATATAGTTCAGTCATACAATAATTATAATATCTTTAATATTTTCTTACCGTCCTCATGTTGCGCCGCTTTGCCTTCCTCGCCTTGGTGGCGTAGACGAAGGCTCGGCGGACGGCTTTGACTGCCAGCCTGTAGCAGCGGTTCTTTCTGCCCCTGAAGTGCTGAAAACACAGAAAAACAAGAGTTCTGAGCACTGACCAACAAACCCTGTACAATTCAATAAACAGCACTGATTAAAGATACAAGGGCTCCTACTTAAACTAACACCAAGGGTACAAATGGCATCATATTAATATTAACACTAATAACAATAGTCACCTCAAACAACATAGGTGACATTAAGAAAGAATAATGCTAAGCAGAAGGAGTGTAATATTACAGAAGAAAATGAAATATTTAATTTAAAAATTAATGTATCGTACAGTATATTTACAATGTATACACACACACACACACACACACATATACATGTGATCAATCTCCATCTCCAGGCTTAACTCAGGCTTCACACAGTTTACCAAATCCTGTATGAGCTCAGAAGCTCCAGTGCAGTTTTACAGGTAAACTCAGCACCCCAGGGACTTCTGGATTTCAGACCTTTTCACACTCCACACTTGGCTTTGCTTCTTTTATGTTGACAAGACATTACTTTAACATTTTATTTCAGTATGGTTTAAGGTTCCTTGACCCTGTAGCCCCTGTTCACACCGACAATGCAATGAATAATCATTATTTATTGCTTTGTTTCTGTTGTATCTTGCAGTTGGATATTGCTATATGTTGCACCTTGGCCTCTGTAGGTGTGAACAGGGGCTACAGGTCCGAGTGTGGGTTACACTGTGTACTGTGACGACGTTTCTCTTTGCACACAAAACAACAGGTAAGTGCTGTTATATATTGTTCTGTAGCCTATAGGAAAACATTGTCACATCACACTAAGACAGTTGCTATAGACAGTTGCAATTGGCAAAGCAATCTTAAGCATAGTTATTATATTACACTTTGTTATTGTGTAATTTCTATTGTTTCTCCACAGTGTGACTTTTAGCAACACCAACAAACCAGCATGGTTTCTGTTGTATCTTGCACTTTGTTGAACGCCGCTGCACTGTAGCCCATGGAGAAATATTTCATCTCACTGTGTACTATTCACAGTTGCTAATGACAATTAAATAATCTGAGGCTAATTATTACATTAAACCGTGTCTCTCCACAATGCAACACATATTACCATTCACACTATACTGTTGTGTTGTGTACTAATTGCATTGTATCTGTTATATTTAGCATTTTGTTGGGTGTTGCTCTTTATTGCAGTGGTGAAACATCTTATCTCACTGTGCACTATACAGAGTTGCGGTACAGTCTGGCGGGCTGATTTAAGGTGGGCCGGAGAGGTTGTACCAGGGTGACCTGTTATGGTAAAACTATGTATATTTATTTGTTTATTTATTAACTTAAAGTAGCCTAATTCTTCTCACCCGCGCATTCTTCAGAAGCTCCTGCACCTTCCAGTAGCGGTCAGGCCCTCGGCTCCGTATCCAACAGGGCAGCGTGAGGAACACCATGATCTCCGAAAATCCACGATGGAGAACCCACACGACCTCGAGCTCCCCTGGCTTTCAACGTGACCCACTGCGCATGCGCGAGAAAATAAAAGTCCTGTTTGTAGTGAAGGTCATTTCAAAAGATCTATATTTGATTATTTAATTTGCTTTTCATGTAATTAATAATGTTGCATACTTATTTGCTATCCAGATTAACAAAGGAAAAGAAAATATATCACACTATATCTAT
>JBBPDB010000002.1:19265150-19282666 GCA_037974465.1 Brachypetersius altus
GAGAGAGAGGGTGAGAGAGAGAGAGAGAGAGAGAGAGAGAGAGAGAGAGAGAGAGAGAGACCGGCTCAGCCTATGTTTTATCTTGGTACGAACTGAGAATTAAACCCCCATTTACTGCAGTAACAACACTTAACACTTCTGGGAAGGCACACAAGATACTGCTGTGAGGTTTTGATTGCAGATGGTCATCAAATGCATCAGTGAGGTCGGAACTGATGTTAAATGATTAGTTCTGGATTAAGCCCATCCCATAGGTACTGAATGGAGCCCCATCACTCCAGAGAATACAGGTCCACACCTCACTGCTGACTGATGCCATTGGGCATGGTGACCTTATAGACTCATGTGTGGCTGCTCCAGAGCATCTCATTCTATTGGTCAGTGCTTTTCTTCAGAGATATACAATGTGTGTGCGCAAGTGAGAACCAGGGCGATGGATAGACCTTAAAGTAACTGAATTCATTCATTAAAAGCGTTGTCTAACTTTTAAAATACAAATTAATTCACTAAATTATAATACATATTTATGTTTATTTATGCATTTTTTTCCCCACTTGAGTTCCAGCAGCTCACAGTACTTTGAAAGCAAGCACAATCCCGAAGGAAAGAGTCATTAAAATGAACAATAACAAAGATGCTGCCTCCACCTAATTGGTATAACCTTTGCGTCGTGATTGAATAGATTCATTCCAATGATTCTGGGCTATTGGTGTAAATTACATATGGGCTCTGAGGTCTCTGAGGCTCCTGATATGATTCCGCCAAAGCAATTTAATAGAAAACTAAATATGCATAAACTCACATACACACACACACACACACACACACACACACACACACACACACACACACATACAGGGAAAGAGAGGGAAAATACAGAAGTAGAAGGAATCAACGAGAGAGAAAGAGAACAATGAAATTAGAAAGATTTCATTTATCCAATGATCTTGAACAAAAGATTCATCTTGTTTGTAGCAGGCTAATTCTCAAGCTGGGGGGTGAAGACGGAATGAATGGAGAGATGAGGAGTGAAGTGCTATCTGCAGTGATGTGACTGGCTGTGGATGGTTAATGCCACTCTGCTGACAGCCTGCAGGCCCTTCGCAGAAAAAGGGCAGGCTGGCTCTGATGATTGTGTCAGCTGTACTCGGTGAAATGCAGGGAAATGTTTTTCCTTCATTCCCTTCCAGGGCTAGAAAACACTTCAGCTATTGATGTTTGATACTACACAAAAACGAGCTAAACCTAATGCTGTGCTCTTCGTTTCCAAGAAATTAAAAATACTTTATTTCTTTCATCAGACTTTCAGAGTACTTTGTTTCAAATCTCAATGGCCAGACAGTTTATCTCTTTACAGCTTGTTTGTGTGCACTTTTTGATGCAACTGTACAAACGGTTAGTTCCGGTGGCACGATCTGATTGGTTGAGAAGCATTCTACCTGAGATCTTGCATCAGAAAAATAAAAACATACAGAATACCTTTGAGGACTTTAAGATTATATTTCATTCCATTTGATCAGATTCGGATGAAGAACTGCTTCAGATTTCAAGCCTGGCGTCGCCAATTTTGTGGCACGATGACAATGTAAAACAAAATGTTGTCAGAAACGAATGAAATTCTAATTAACAAACAAGATGGGTTGAATTAAAACAACATCCAGGTTAAGACATGTGAAATAGATTTTTAAATTATTTATTTTGACAAAGATACACAACACCGCGCATGAACGGGTTAAAAATGCCCTATTTTACGATTCAAGGAATGTCACAATTATTTTAAAAAATTATCTATAAAGTCTCTGTAAAAGCTATTGTAGGCTATCTGTCAACAAAATTAAACAATACTTGTGAATCTGGCCTTATCTATTGTTTATATTGGCATTTTGAAATGCATGCAAATGAGTGTATTTACAAAGGAAATACCCAATTTGCATATTTGGACATAAAATATAAAAAAAATCTTGTAATACAAAACAAAGTCATCATGATTTAGGCAAATAATTGGGCACATTTCATGCTGATATCTGTTAGATAAAAATGTTACCCTATTTTACCCTATTTTCACCTGTAGTGTCTCGTCATAATGTTAGAATATAACATACATATTAATAATATATTGCATATTTACAATCCACAAATTTGTTTTTAATAATATTTAGATAATACATGCCTCATACCATCAGTAATTAGAGCTAATTTAGCAAATTCTTACATTCAAAATATAACCACTGGTGCATGACGTCCAAAAGTACATAAACAATACTGATTCAACTTTGATAAAAGTATTCTTTAGTACATACTTAATTAGAAAATATCGGCCGATAATATCGGCCAGCCGATATATCGGCCGGGCTCTATCACACACTAGCAAAAATGAAAACATTCGTTGTTTTAGTAACTGATATATGAATGTCTACATGTTTATATTATGGGTTTTGGCACCGAACCATCTTTTTACATTTTTTTTTTTTTCATTTTCTACCTCTGCCAGCTTCCATAGATGATGGGCTTTTCTCCACACACCCTGCTGAATTTAATCAGTACATCAGCTTCCATCACTGCCTCACAACAGAGAGCTGCAGTATATAGCAGCATCCCGCCCTACTCTGAGAAACATGAGAGACGTTGTAGATCATTCATTTTGGATCTCTCACTGTGACCCGACCTGGCAATGAACTTTTATTTTCCACAGCTTCTGCGTTCACCTCCTTCTGTTTGTTTTCCAGTATCAGCTCTGGTCTGAATCTCACCACTCAGTCGCACAGTCAGTACTGTCAGTCTTATCAGAATGCACACGGCTGAGCCTGGAGGAACTCGCATGTTTCATTTGAAGTAAAGGCGTATTTTTTTCTGTCATGCATTTATTTCTGTTTACCTGCTGGTTGAGAAGGTAGATTATTTTTATTCCTCTTTTCTCAAGAATCGAACGCCAAATACCAATAACCTTTAATAAACACAAAACAAATATCATCTTAACTCTTGAAATGAGTGTATAAATGGGTGTATTTTATTAGCTGCCTTTTATTAGACGAAAAAGCAGAAAGTGTTTGAATAATAAAAGTCTGACTCCTCGTGATGATCTCTGTGTTATAGCTGTTATTGACATCAGATCATGCTGGCTCTAACCTATCCAATTAGTTCCAGGAAGCTTTTTCTTGATTAGCCCTTCTCTTGATGGAAGACCTCACAGAGAAGAGCTCTCATGCTGTCCAATCAGGGCTTTTAAAGGGAGATTAAATGGCAGAGTTTTATGATTGCTGTAGAAACTTACTGACTTAGACTTCTTTATAGTAATAGTGATAGAAGCCTGGAGCTGTGATGTCAAAAACAGAAATATAACCTTTATGTAACAGAAGTGACCAGTGAACCCGTGCGTCTTCTGCGTTTTTATATGTGATCTTGATTACGCTAAGAAATAGTGATATCTAACAGAAAAAACGCGTTTTCTTTGGGGACTAATTTGGGGACTAAGCTGTATGAATACATTGAAAAAAATATAATTTAGACCAAAAGCTTTTCACAAAACTATCAGGAAGAAATATATTGTAGATCCACGACAATGTATCTCCACTACTGTAAGGTTCTCTAAAACAGAACATATCCCCTGAAATCATTCTGAATAAATTTGTTTAAATTTGTATCTTAAAGCATAAGAATAAACTGGTGGAAAAAAGAATGGAAGAGTGACATACGGTCCCATTTTAAATACTGCTGTGACAATTGGGAGCTTAGCATTAAGGTCAACATCCCACAACAGTCTAATTACCATCATTTCTTGTCAAATTATGAAACATTCTGGATTTTTATTTTCTATTATAATGGATGTTTGGATGTCATACGGCTTTCTCAGCCTTTTTTAAATCTTTCATGGCTGTTCATCATTCTGGGGCATGTGGGACTGGGATCATTACGTTCATTTGCAACAAAAGCTATTGCTTCCAAACTTTTGAACTCTGACCATAGTGGTGTATCAGGTGAGGTGTTTAACCAAGCTACCTTTTGTGTTCTCCCAGCTCTGATTGTCCATGAGGGCCCCTCCGTGTTTCGCATATTCCATCGCTGGCAGGCTGTGAATCAGAAGTGGAAAGTGTTGAACTACGATAAGAAGAGGGACAGTGAGGACCTGAAGACCAGTGAAAGCGAGTGGACGCTCTCTCTGCTGCAGCAGCAGGAGCAGGCTGGAGCCGCTATATCACCCTCCGCCTCCTCTCTAATGGCCGCTGCGGCCACGGCGTCCCCAGACACACCCAATGGCGCTATGTCACGGAACTCTATGAATAACCAAGGTAACGGCACGGCTATGACTGACCATCACTGTCCTTACAACTTCCTCCATCTCCTGAGCCACCTCCGGCCCCTGGAGCTGCGCAGCCAGTCCAGCAATACCAGCAACAGCAGCCACCAGCCCAGAGAACTGGTGATGAGAGTAACCACTGTGTAAGTGAAATGGGAACAAAGGCCTTATCGTTGTGGACAAAACAAGCACAAACAATTGATCATTTTCATCATGAAAACACCAGGCCTTGTCTAAAATGGAATGAAAGCACAACACACACTTTGTTAGGGATTAAATGGACCTCCTCAAGGCTTTGGAAGCTGAACCCATTAATCAGAAACACGAATTGGTGCAGCTTTAAACTTTAATGCAGAGGAGGCTATAATGGGAACGATCCGGTGCTCCCTTTGCCGTGCTTCTAGATCTTTTCTTACCTTTCCAATACAGCGGTGTCTCTCGTCACGCACATACCTTCTTGTTTAACTCGTCTATCTGCCGGCGTGAGCTCTTCAGGGAGGACAGAAGGTTCAGATAGCTGTTGCTGAGGGTAAAAAGTGGGCACCTCTGTCCCATCCACAAAGCACACGAACCAACACGGCAGCTCCTGAAATGCTGAGAGAGCAGGTTCACTTTGTCACATCTCTTCTTTCAGTACACTGTACTCGTGCAGTTCTACAGCGTTAACGTTTTCAGTCAGAACCGGTTCTCCCGAGCGAACAGGGCCAAATACTCAGACGTCGGACTCTCTGAAGAGGACTCTGTCCTATGCTTGTTGTGTGATTTTTATTTTTTTTTAAAAAGCATTGTTGTCTCGATCATACGGATTTCCATGAAGTGCTTTTGTCAGACGTCCCCATTTTTTCATATTCTACTGAATGGTGTTTTCCAGACGATTTTTGTGTTGTTGCCATTTCATATCTGCTGAAAAGGAAATAAACTTCAAATGCGCCATTGTGAACGTGAACATGAATTTTTTCAATGAATTTCCATGTAAAACGGTGAATACAAACATGAGCTTTTCTATAAGATTTATAGACACACCAACTCCATTTGGCTGTGCTGGACGCAGGTGGCCCTTTAAAAGGGCCGGTATCTGCTGAGTTTCAGGGGTCCTAGTCTTTGACCACGGAAGAATTCAATTCATACAGCGCTGATATCGTTGAGTGAGAGGTACAATAACAGCCTTCTTGGAAGAGAGGGGTTATTGAGAGTTCACTGTGAATTCATTTGCCCCACTTCTCTTCACACTTTCCTTGAAGTCAGCGCCTTCTTTTTGCGGTGCTTTGGAAACGACTTGGAAAAGGAGGAGGGGAGCCCGTTTGAGAAAAGTATAAAAGATTAATGTCTTCTTTTTTTTTGAGAGAGAAATCAAACTTTTCACCAGGCAAACACATTACAGTAGAGACTTACACGGTGCATTTATTTATTTATTTATTTGCTTACTTACTGCAAGAAACTCGAGAATACTTTAATCCTGGAGAATTTGCTCATGCCTTGATCTCAGTGATTGTATGGAAAATGTGCACAAATAAGGAATGTGTACCATAGTTCTGCACTATGTACTATGGACCTTTAGTTTTTGATGCCTCCCCTAACTGCTTGGGGGCAGATCTGATCAAAATATTGGACATAAGCATACATTTATGAGTGCAGTCCCTTTTGGTATTTGTCATATTTAAAGTTTGAATATTGAGTATTTGCATATTAAATTTGAGTATTAAAACACACAATCCTTAAACGTGCACTGCACCAAAACGATAGCAGCTTTGTAGACTTTTTTGATGTAACGTATAGATGTGACTTGGCGGCATCGATGCATAGGCCTTTCACATACACCAGATCTTCTGAAAAGTCATCCTGAAGGTTGCATGACAAAAAAACAATACCTCTACTCAGTCACGTGGCCTGATAGAGTGGGCTGTGATCTCCATAACGGTCCACATTTCCGTAACGGTCCACATTTCCGTAACGGACCACATTTCCGTAACGGTTCACATTTACGTAACGGTCCACATTTCTGTAACAGTCCACATTTCCGTAACGGTCCACATTTCCGTAACAGACCACATTTCTGTAACAGACCACATTTCCGTAACGGTCCACATTTCTGTAACAGACCACATTTCTGTAACAGACCACATTTCCGTAACGGTCCACATTTCCGTAACGGTCCACATTTCCGTAACGGTTCACATTTACGTAACAGTCCACATTTACGTAACGGTCCACATTTCTGTAACAGTCCACATTTCCATAACGGACCACATTTCCGTAACGGACCACATTTCCGTAACGGTCCACATTTCCATAACGGACCACATTTCCGTAACGGTCCACATTTACGTAACGGTCCACATTTACGTAACGGTCCACATTTACGTAACGGTCCACATTTCCTGGAACACTCTGCAACCAAACAACAGTACAACAAACTCTGACCCTCTTCTTCAGGGCTTTTTTTGTTCTTTTTCTGTAGGCCTAACTGGAGGAGAGAGATAAAGTATAATAGAGAACATCAGAGTACTCCCTGCTTTCCTTTCAGTTTTTGAAATGATGATCATTACAGGCTATTACATTTTTTTCCAAACTGAAGATGTTAAAATCATATGGCAGATGTGTGAAGAGTACAAATCTCTGCCTGAAGTCAAAAAGAAAAACATGTCTTTTCTAAGCCAGTCTACTGCATTAAGCTGACAGGACTGTAGCATCAGGAGAGGAGTTTGAACAGGGAGAGTAATGACGTGAGATGAAATAGTATCAAGGTAATATTTGATCATCATGGCCTGAAACAACCAAAAATACTAAAAAGGATTAAAATTATAAGAAATGTTGAAAACTTTGTTTTAACGGTTTAACCTTGAAAGATCTAGTGGACTTCCCTGGCACCCTGACCAGCTAGAATTCTAACACAGATCACAGTCATAGACAGTCTAACGTTTGGGATGCCTGACACTTACACCAACCGGGACTTTATCAACATTACATTCAATTACATTTACGTACTTTAATATGGAGCTGCTCCCCCCTATGCAGCTATAACGGCTTCCACTCTTCTAGAAAGGCTTTCCACAGGATATTGGAGTATCTGTGGGAATGTGAGCCTATTCATTCTGTAGAGCAGGTGTTGGAAGGGGTTGAGGTCAGGGCTCTGTGCGGGCCAGTCAAATTCTTCCACACCAATCTCGTCCAACCATGTCTTTATGTAGCTTGCTTTGGAATAGAAATGGTTCTTCCTCGAACTGTGTACACAAAAGTGGATTTATGGCGTTGTCTAAAATGTCTTGGTCTGCTGAAGCATTAAGATCGCCCTTCACTGGAAGAAAGAGACCTACCCTGATTGGTTTTTTTAGCTAATCTTTGAGCACATTTCATATCCGTTTATTAGTTTTGAGCTTTCATTTATGCCCAAACTATATTCAGTGAAAATGAAACGAGCAGAGAAGTGTGTCTGAGGCGAGTCAGCAGGAGAGGGTAGTGACCACAGACAGGCCATTAACATTCTACCATGCTCTGTGGCATGTTTAAAAATGCTGAGCAGACCCGGTTGACCTCGTTTTTTGGATCAAGATGTCAAGAGGAAAAGATCTAAGTGAGCGTTCAATTACTGGGGCATGGCTAGGAGTTTCAGTCAGAAAGGCTGCTCCGCTGACTAGTGTTTCAGCTGGAACAGTGACTAAAGTGCAGTCTGCATCTATGGGAAAGACATCAGTGAATAGGGCTGAACATTTTTACAGAGTCATGTTGGTTTTAGAACCTCACAGAGTTCTAAAAAGACTACGTTATAACTACGTTTTATTTTTTACGATAGGGTTACTTCCTGATATGGAAGATTGTCTCTCTCCCGGTGGTCAAGTCTGTAAAAACAGGATAGAAGGCTTGACCACCTACATTAGAAACTAACAGAATTCCCAGTGGGTTGGGAGCAGGGCAGTGTGGCACCAGAACCAGTGATGGGAAACACTCTATCTGCCACTGGGAGACTGGAAGGGTTCAGCTCATCAAACTGAGAGATTAACACAAAGAACAGCTCCACGTTCTTCAGTTAACATCTTCACTTGACCTGTCAGCACATCAAATCCAACAGATCCCAGGAATAACAGTAGTAGCTGGAAAGTTCACATTTGATGTCTACTCCCTTGGTTATATGCCAAATAATCTTTTCTGTCTATTTACTGCCCTTAAATAGAAACCAATAGTGCATTTCTCAGCAGTTTTACTGATCCTCAAAGACTTCTCCCCTCCACTATCTCTTTCAGATCAGGCTCTAGCAGAGCTTTCCTCTATAATTACTCCACACAGTTGATTTACCTTTCCCCTTCCATCCATCAGCTCTCTCAAAAGAAAGCAAATCCAGATCAGAGACCCTTCACCCAAAGCCTTTTTTGGGGGGGGCATTTAAACAACTCCAACCAAACCACAATTTGCACATTTATCAGTAAACTTTGTGTAAAGAAATCAGTATGTCAACGTACTAGCATGCCTTGTGCAAAGCCTGCGGCTAATACAGAATATGAATCAGAAAATGAGCTGCAGTGTGGAGCTTTTCACGTTGCATCCATAACTAGCAGTTCTGACACCACTGGCCTGAACAAATTTGCTGTGGCAAATTGACTCGTTTCCACCAAGTGGGTTTAAAATGCTTGTATAAAATGCCCTCTTATACGTGAATCTCTGACAATTCATGTATAAGCAGTGGCCAGCAGTGATGTGATAAAGGCTGCAAGGTGAAGAAAACAGCCTTACACACCCATTTACCTCCACTCAATACGGATTTGTTTGTAGGTGCCCTCCTGCATTTTTAAGTCATTTTCTGGGACAATGAACAAAATAGAAGGTGGCTGGGCTCTTTACCTGCCACTGAGAAGGCTGTAAAGTTATTTACAGCTGTGTGGCCAACATTGAAGATTATGTGAGCAAACATGCATTTGTTTATTCGTTTAACTGGTGAGTGAACTGTATAATGCTGGAATCTGAAGCTAATCTGTCGATTAGCAAGTTTTCTTGCCCTATAGGTCTGCACTTGGCTGACATCACCCAGGACTCAAACTTGATTGGTTGATATTGTTGTAGGAACAGTGGGGTACTCCAGGACCAGGGTTTAGGGCCACTACACATTTTCCATGACAACACTTATAAACACTAGATTTTAAAGAGGATGTGACAACTGCAGGAAAAAGACGAGGGGTCAGAGTGGGTGCAATTTTTAATTCCAACAAACCAGGAGCACACATGATCAGCTGGTTGATGACTAAAACCCCTTGATTAAACAAGCAGAACAAGGGCTCCTGCTTGATTGCAACAAAAATCTGCAGCCACATGCCAATTAAATTGGACGCCCCTGACCTAGGCTGTTGCTTTAGCTTTGGAGTCACCTCATAAGCCAGGAATAAAACCTTGGGCTTACCAAACATTTTGTGTTCATCAGTGATGAAAAGAAAGTGACAGTGGTTGATGTCTGTACTGGGGAATGAGCAGAGAAATCCATTTTATGGACATTGGGATATGAAGTGTTGGGAAGCCTAGTTATTACACCAACCTTCAATGACATTCATATAACTAGCCTTTAATATGGAGTTGGTGACTCTTAGCCACTACAACAGCAAAAGGTTTCTGTGGTCAATTTGCACCCCTTCATTCTGTAGAGTATTTGTGAGATCAGGCACTGATGTTCGACGAGAAGGTTTGGCTTGTAATCTCCGTTTCATTTCATCCCAGAGGTGATGGGGTTGAGGTCAGACCACTGTATAGGCCAGTCAAGTTCTTCCACACTTAACTAAACCAGCCATGTCATTATGGAGCTCGCTTTGTGCACTGGGGCACAGTCATGCTGGAACAGAAAAAGGCAAAATGTGTCCACAAAGGTGGACGCATGGATTTGTCCAAAATATCTTGATATGCATTAAGTTTGCCTTTCAGGTGTGTCCCAATAATTTTGTCCATATAGTATATATATTATATCGAACATGTTCAGCTGGAAACAATTAAATACAGAAAACTGTGTGTAATATAATAACAGAATGAATATAGTTAAATTATGTACCTATTTCAAGTTAACACACCGCATAGGAAAAAAGCTATTTACTGTGACATGAAGAGGATTGAGAGTGTTGGCTATCGTTCTCTCATTGATACAATGTTGCACCCTCTTTAGTATTGTTTGTGGACAGTACAATTTTTTGACAAACTGTATCTATATTCATTTTTCATAAGCTGAGTTACAATAAAGTTATAGTGGAGAGCTACTCGTGCTCCAGCTGAGTGATCTGGCACAAGTAGATACAAAACACAGCCCCCTTGTATTTAACATCCTTTTTTTATTTGGCTTTACACAATTAAAATACATTCATATAGAGACAAGAAAGAACAAACCCAAAAGTGAAATTATGTGCTAGAGTGAATTTTGAGAGAAAGTATCCCCATTTTCTTAAAGAAAAACAAAAAACAGGTGCTTTGGCGGAAGAACGGCGATGAAGCAAACCGAATAGGGGATGTTCACATCATGTCGAACTGTGAAGAATAGAGAAGTAAATATCACAAAATGCACAGTATACCCTCAATAACCAGCTTCAGAGTAAGCTCTCTATTCCAAAGGCAACAATTGTTTAAAGTGCTTACCAAATCGTCCACGTCTCCGGCATCATCGTGGGAAGGAGCAGCTGCCACTTCTTTTTTCTCTTCCGACATCAAAAACTAGGGAGATAAAAGTCCTTTAGCGAGTCCCACACATGACACAGAACACAGTAAAGAACCTTTAACAGTCATCAAAGGACAGCAAGACAACAGAAGCATTTCGAGCACCTGGTCTGCCTCTTGTTTGGAGACTGCACTGCTCTCCACATCATTCTTGCTAAGTAATGTTATAGCATCTGCAAACAGAGACGCGTGTTAATCAGAACTGTGCTGCTGACTAGAAAATCTCAGGTTTAAACGGTTTATACAGACCCTGAACAAGTAAATCCCAGAATTCCTGAAGACTGCGGTCTGGAACGCTCTTCTTCAGGGACTGCATGTAGTTGTTGAAATGTTCTGCATTTGAAACCTGGAAAAATGTCACACGATCATGACTTTATTACAGGTTCTAAATACACCACCGACAGCCACATAAAGAAACTTATTAGGATGCTCATGAGTGTTATGCCCATTAAAAAGGGCCAGTGGCCACCTTTAAGTCATTTGGAAGTTGAGGAATGTTTACTCTAGCGCAGTGCTGTCATAGGCATCAAGCATGTTCGGGGATGTTCATTTAAAAAAATAAATAAATAAATAAAAATCAAAACTGCATTCGCTTTGACTAATACAGTCATAATAATTATCAAGTGTGATTAACACGTTCCAGTACAAAGTCGCAGAACTCCGTGTGAAAATGCCTATTATCTACCAGCCTGTGTGAACATCTGTGCTTTGTTAGAACACTCGGAACAGTCAACAGGAACATCCTCACGTTCAGGGCAGTAAGAACGAAAAATCCTGTGATTCATCCGCGTGCTCTTTTCAGAAACGATCCGTTTGTCGTTTGTAATTGTTAATGCTTGTGGTGCAGAGGGCATACAACAAAGAGGATGCAATCCCAAGATGATCTCAATTAATGCATTAAATATAACCTCACATCACTTCTGTCTTCAGTCAACCGAGTGTGAACGCAAGACCGCCAAACAAACACAGTGTGGATGTTGGCTTGGATGTGGAGCATCTAGCGATTTGGAGGTAATTCATCATTATGTAAACCCTAATTGAATAATTGAGCATTCACCTTCATGGACTGCTCTCTAAAGGCCTGGATGCAGGTGATGGTCTTCATGTAGTAGTCGATGCTCCTGTTGCCCAGCAACTGCTCCATCCTGTGGGTCAGCTGCTCACAAGCTGTCAAGGACCCAAAAACAAAGAGTCATGGGGACATCAAGACAAGAGCCATGTGGCAGAGCTGCACCATTTTGACAAAGGTGACAAATGCAGTTAATTCTGCTCGCGATGTGAATGTGATTATCAGCTTTGAATAACAGAGATACATTTTATTACATAGTTGGCCAGAATATCTGGGATTCGTTTTTAGCGCTCATCCATCGTGCAGTGCCAGAAACGGTTGATTCTGATAGGATTGGAACACCATAACATGGAATAACTGAGATTATGACATACATTACATAACGTGCTTGGTTTTAATTGCAGCCCCACAGTCAGAAGCTTCGATCTTTGTGTTCAGAGTGAACTGTAAAGGGTCTACTTTAATAAAACTTTAGAATTACTGTATATATGAATAATACAAACTATGCCTTAGAATAAAAGAATAGAAACTACAACAGGAGGATGAAAAGGACAACAGGGGGGAAAAAAATCAGTATGTTGTGATTTTTTTTAATGAACTTCATTAAAAAAAAAAAAACACAACATACTGATTTTTGATGAAACTCCTCAAATCATAAAGTTAACAAGCACAGTTATCTTGATTATGTTATAAACAATAAAAGGTCTATTACAGTCTGTTCAAATCTTACCTTGCTCAAAGGGAATGGTCTTCTGTTGAACTAAAGCCCGGAAGTCTTTTGCAGGATTTATACTACCAACCTTCAAAATCAAAACAAGAATGTAGCACATTAGAGATCCTGCCTAATCAAGGCATAACATCTCTTCAGGGACTCACAGACTCTCTTTTTAACCGTTACATTTTGAATAAGTGTAGCCTTTTGTATCTTATAACCTCCAGGACTGGTTATGCACCAAAATTTCAGTCTCCTGAAATTCTGTCACTCATGCGGACACATGAGCAGAACCAGATAAAGTAAACTAGCAGTTTCAATGAGGGACACGAACAGAACCAGAAAGGCAAGTTTAGTCTCTTTAGTCTCAGTTTCTTGGAAGTAATTCAAATAACAGTGCCATGGTGCAAAGCATAACTGAGATATAATGGAACTAATTCCCCTTCTCTGTTGTCAGAGACGCTGGATCTCACTGCACAAAGTGTGACCTGCATACTGCAATTATTTTGGTACATTTGTTTCCTAAAAAATGAGTGTAGTCCAGCTTTTTTGGGTCTTTGTTATGTCCTGGATTTCGTTCATGCACGACTAATTCTGACATTATGTCGTTGCAGTATAAAATCCCTGCAGTGGTTGTTTAAAGAGCAGTTAAGTAATCAAGCGCTCGCTCGTTCACTCATTCAGCCATTCAGCTGAGCCGCACATCAGTTAGCCGTCTGCACAGCTATGAGGTCAGTTGCTCGATTTCCATGAGCAGTAGTAAAGAATCCTGAAATCCACAAAAACCCAGGCGCCAGTTTTAATTCGCTCTCTCACCGAGGTAACATTTCCTTCTGAAATCTCAGCCAGATTGAACTTCTCCTCTTCATCCATTTTGAGCTTCTTAGCATCTGGTTCCTCGCTGCAGACGGAGCAAAAGCAGACTTTGAAGCACAGATATCCAACTAAAGCCCACAGGAGAACACATGTTTGTTGAGATACAGGCTCGTCATGGCTTACATTATATTACCAATGAAAACTGCCTTCTAAAAACCTCTGGAAAGCCACTGTGCAGAGCTGCTTTTCTGAATACAAATTAAACCAACCCTTAGACTAAGGAGTTTAAAAGCTGAATCACTGTTAGTGCTTAGCAATGCAACTCGTCGCTCACATATTAGGCCGTCGCTGTTCTTGCTGACTGGAGAAATTCTTACCCACTCCCAAACACGTCCACACTAGTCTTCTGTTCCTTCTTCCGCACCACCTCCTTCAGGGGGAAGCATTTTTTCATCTCCTGCAAGGGGGCCTGGCAGCGGGCCGAGATGGCATGAGGCCTTTCTAGAGTCCTCTTTAGCCACGGTTCTATAGGAGGTAAGGGGGCACCTGGGTTCACGCCTCGATGGTGCAGACACTAGGGTAGTGACCCGAAACAAAAGCAGTCAGAATCAGGACCAGAATCAGGAAACTCTATTGAGTACATTACTTATGGTACAACTGCACAGACACACAGAGACATAAAGACAAGAACAATATGAAATATAGCATAAATCCAAATAAAACTCTCCAGAAATACTCTAAAATGCTTACCATTAAATACACTACGCTAAATACAAACACAGTAAGTCCTACTGAAAGGCTGACAACATAATAGTGACATTATTAAGGCCTGTATACAATTCCTATGTCCACTGACCGACTTTTACACGAGTCAGTAAGAACAAGGTACATATGTGTCACTGGTGAGATCATCCTTGAAGCTTCTGGATCTACACATACAAATATACACACACACTAAATGCAATACAAAAAGAAGAACATGCGGAAATCACAATCACATTTTTAAAACGATCGTTTCATTTAATGAAGTTTTGCAACTGGTGAATAAGTAACTGCTCCTTAAACATTACTCTGGGATGCTGCTTTGTCTTTATGTCAGGTGTAACAAAGCCCAAAATCTCCCAAAAAGATCAAGTTTTGACTCATCGGTCATCCGTACTCCAAAAAATAGTTTGATGTTTTGGTTACTTGGTTGATTAAGAACTAAAACAGTCATTTTAGTAACAGTTTATGCCATTTAGTGTTAACTTTTTCCTCAGGTTGTCTTTGTCTGAAACCAGTATACGTATGTATTTGTGACACTGTACATGAATGCATTTTCTGAATAACACCGTTCACTTTGTTTCAGACTATAACAAGGATTCATTTGTGTCTGGAAAACCATCTCAGAGATTTCTAGGCAAACATAACCGTTTCCTTCTCTGCCCTCTGGCAGATTTAGGACTAAATTCTACAAAAACAGAGAATTAAAAAAAAAGCTGCCTGGACTGTCCTACCTGGAAGAGCCTCTGGAACTGTGGGTTGGGGATCTGGTTAACTTTGAAGATATCCTCCATCTCTCCATCTTCGCCTTCCTCCACCAGCATCATAGAGTTGATGAGAGCATCTACTGCCGACAGCTGAGCCTCTGGGTACAGAGAGGTAAATCTGCACTTAAGACAATGCCTAAGATATAAGCAACAGCTTACTTAGAGCTTTTTTCTGTTCTCCACTTCTTGTCCTCAGAGGCTTATTTGGTACAGGTATCATGAAAATTATAACTGATTTGCCTTTTATTCAGAATCTGAATTCAGTGAAGCACTATTATATTATATATGTGACCCGATCCGCCGTTATGAGTCGGAAGTCGGCGTTCTTTATTTATTGAGATACGGGCTGATTATGTTGAAAAACATCAAAAATATCGATTTTTCTTTTTTTGGTCTTATATGAAAGAAAAGGTCTTCAAAATGAATCTCTCAAAGTTTCATCATAGAAACAACTGCGAAAATGTACTTAAATGACTGTTTAGTCTAAGTTGTAGCTCTCAGATCTTACAAAAGAATGTCCAGAATAAGCGCTGTTTCAGCCTCTCCTCTGAAGCGCCACAATCTCAGCTGTACAAGTATGGTGTTAAAACGTCAATCCCTGATCTTTTTAAACCTATCAGAATGCTTAAATCATGTACACAAAACCCTTTCAGTTGCTAATAGGAATCCCTGTTCACAGCCTAGTGCCCGCCCACCCCTCAGCAGATTAGCAGTGTTCTGTGTAGCCTAATGCTAGCTAATATATCTCCTCACAAAGATCGGGTTTAACGTTTGTATTTTGTGTCGACATCATCGAAGTTGTTTAGAGTAAAGTGTGTGGTGTTGTGTGAGTGCTGTATATATGTATATATATAGATAGATAGCTGATAGTAGAAACCTGTATTAGGTTCTAATATACTGTTCTACATTAGCAACCTTACCCCCAAAAAAGCTGTGTTTTTGCAGAGACACTGAGCTCTCACCTGAGGGAGCAAATTTTTTGTTGTTCTCCAGCGAGGGGAAAGTGAATTGACGAAGGTCCTCATAATACGGCAACTGGACGTACAACAGACACTGGGAGCACAGGGCATAGGAAGAGTGACTTTAATTTCACATATGGGACATATCTGTAAAGTATTTCAGTATGTCTCAGACACACATACCTCATATTTCTCTTTGATGCAGGGAAAGGCAGCTCCTACTTGAGGGTTGCTACGGCGGTCATAAGCATAGCGAACAATAGCCACCATCTTTAGACTGTCCAGTGCACGGATAAGAGCAGAGAGTGCAACGGCTGCATGCTGAGCACACACACAGATGAAGGTAGAAACTAGTGCCGAACAGTAAATAATGTGCCGTATATATATATATACACGTTAGGCTTGATTATCATGAATGCATATTAAAGTGGGTCTCTTTTAGTGCAGAACTAGACAGATCAGAACTAGAGCCCGACCGATAAAGGATTATGAAGGCAGATACCGATACAAATATTTGTTGGTTTTAAAATCCGATATATATATATATATATATATATATATATATATACACACACACACACACACACACACACACATACACATACATATATAAATTAGTGCTGCCACTAACGACTAATTTTGTAATGATTAATCTTTCGATTAGTCGATTAATCTAAATGACTAATTTTCAAAAAAATCAAGCAGTTGCAATTCTCATGTGTTCGTTTTATTTTGAACAAAATTCAAGGGCCAAAAAATACCTCACCTCTATATCACCTCTATCGTGACAAAGTAGCCTAAACCTAAATATATTACTAAATAAAATAAAGTGCAATTGCAAAATGGGAGAATGTCATCCATTTTTTATAAAAGGTATTAAAGTAAAAGTACTATAAAAGTATATCCCATCTGCTGTCCTGCTAATTCTGTTTCATTTCCACTCCAGCAAAAATACCATTTATTATTAGCTTCTCAATATAATAACATAAATGAAGGTACTTTGCTCATGATATTTTTTTCATGATAAGATGTGGTACTATGTTTTTTACACTCATTTACTATACATTTTAATCAGATGACTTTCTGCAAGTCAGCAAAGAAGCAGAATCTACAAAGCTGAAGTTTGAATTTTGTGTTCCACCTTAAATGTACCAGCAGTGAGAAAAGCTGGACATTACAGAAAGATTACACACAAATTGCTTTTTTCTAAAGCAATTTTCATTCAGATTTCAAATCTGCTTTCACATAAATTTTTTAAAATCTAATATAAAGCCATTTTAACACCACTAACATGATTAGCCGTCTTAGAACATGCCACGCAACTGAATATGAAATCAAACTGAAACAGCCGAAGCCAAGAACCAGCAGACTGATGCATACAGCTTGATAGTACGAGGTGGAAAGATCACGTTCAGAATTATGGAATTCATGGGGATGAAATCAGAGGGGTTTTATTTCTTGG
>JBBPDB010000002.1:19285637-19302786 GCA_037974465.1 Brachypetersius altus
GTGCAGATCTCTCAACAGCGCCCCTATAAAAATACGCAGGTATTGCATCTCCGTATACGTTCGCATACGTACGTAGTTAACAGCAAGTATATTTCTGCCTTAAGGGTTCATCAGGAAACTAGTGGTTAAAGGCTAAAAATAATAAAGTTCACGAAGACCGCACTCTCACTTACAAACCTGTGATTGTGGGTTTATATGTGTATGATACAAACATGACTACATATTCTTACATCACATCACACAAGCAATAATAAGACACATACACCTTGATCAGCCCTAACATTAAACGTCACCTGCCTAATACTGTGCAAGTCTTCCTCATGCTGCCAAAACAGCTGGCATGGACTTTAAAAAACCTCTGAACAGGCTGCTGTATCTGCACCAAGACATCAGAAGCAGATCCTCCTGAAAGCTGTTAGGGTTAGGTGGGACCTCCATGGATCAGATACTCAATCGAACAAAGATATTGAGGATTTGAGCACCAAGTCAGTATCTTAAGCTCTTTGTCATGTTCCTCAAACCATTCTTGAACATTCTTGCCCCTGTAGTGGGGCGGGGCAAATGATCTTGCTGTATGTGACCACTGCCATACCCCTTGAACTTTTACAGTTTGACACCTTACAAACACAAACGTAACTGTTTTTTTATTGAGATTTTCTGTGATAGACCAACACAAAGCAGCACATAATTGTGAAGCGGTACGGAAATGATGCATGGTTTTCAAAATTTTAAGAAAAAAAAAAAATCTGTAAAGTGTGGCATGCATTCGTATTCAGTCCCCTGTACTCTGATACCGCTAAATAAAACCCAGTGCAATCAACTGCCTTCAGAAGTCAACTAATCACATAATAATAGATTCACCTGTGTGTAATTTAGGCTCATAATAAATACACCTGTTCTGCGAAGGCCTCAGTGGTTTGTTAGAGAACATTAGTGAACAAACAGCATCACGAAGACCAAGGAACTCACCAGACAGGTCAGGGATAAAGTTGTAGATACGTTTAAAGCAGGGTTGGGTTGTAAAAAAATATCCCAAGCTTTAAAAAGCTCAAAGCTTTTCATCCAAAAATGGAAAAAGTATGCTACAACTGCAAAGACATAGCCGTCCACCTAAACTAAAGGAGAGCACTGTTCAGAGAAGCTTCCAAGAGCCTTGGTTACTCTGGAGCAGCTGCAGAAAACCACCACTCAAGTGGGAGAATCTGTCAACTGGACAACTGTAAGTTGTGTACACCAACAATCTGGCCCATATGGAAGAGTGGCAAGAAGAAAGCCGCTGTTGATAAAAAGTCCTGTTTGCCGTTTGCCAGGAGCCATGTAGGGGACACAGAAAAAATGTGGAAAAGGTGCTCTGGTCAGATGTGACTTTTGGGCCAAAATGCAAAGTGCTATGTGTGGCGGAAAAGGAACACTACTCATCACCCAGAACACACCATCCTCACTGTGAAACATGGTGGTGGCAGCATCATGCTGTGGGATGCTTTGCTTCAGCAGGGACAGGGCAGCTGGTCAGGGTTGACGAGAAGATGGATGGAGTTAAATACAGGGCAATCCTGGAAGAAAACCTGTTGGAGGCTGCAGAGGACTTGAGACCGGGAAGGAGATTCACCTTATAGCAAGACAATGACCCTAAACATACAGCAAGTGCTACAATGGAATGTTTTAGATCAAACAATATGGATGTGTTAGAATGGCCCAGTCAAAGTCCAGACCTAATCCTACTGAGCATCTGAAACAAGACTCTCCATCCAATCTGGCTGAGCTTGAGCTACATACGTGCAAAAGACCTGTAGCAGTAAAGTTGCAGCGAATGGTGGCTTTACAAAGTATTGGCGCAGGGGGGCTTAATACAAATGCACGCCACAATTTTCAGAGTTTCATTTGTATCATTTTTATACCACTTCACAATTATGTGCTACTTTGTGTTGGTTGTATTGAGATCACAGAAAATGTCAATAAAAGTCTGTGGTTGAAAGGTGTCAAAAGGGGTATGAAGACCCAAAACATCCCACTCCCTCTACCAGCTTGCCTTCTTCCCACAGAGCATCCTGGTGCCATTTTCTCTGCAGATATGTGATGCACACGCAACTGGCTGTGAAAGAAAAAGATGCGAAAGAAAAAGTTATACATCAGATCAGGCCACTTCCTTCAACTGCTCCATTGTTAAGTTCCGATTCTCACATGCACAGTGGTGGACAGGAGTCTGACTGGTCAGTGGCTGGGCAGAGCTGTTCTGACACCTTTCCATCATAGCCAGCCTTGAGTTTTTCTGCAATTTGTGCTATAGTTGCTCTTCTGCGGGACAGGATCCATGGACAAGCCTTTGCTCCCTTCATACATCAGTGCCTCATCAGTTCACCAGTCATCCTAACTGCACACCAGAACCTGCTGTTTTGAAGATGCACTGACCCCGTCTTCCACCCATCACAGTTTAGCCCTTGTCAAATGTACTCATTTTTCCTGACTAACTTTAAGAACTGGCTGGTCCTTCCTGTCAAGCATATCTCAACTCTTGACAGGTGCCACTGTAACGAGATGATGTTAGACCTCGTCCACACAGACGTCTGAATCAGGCGTTTTCTGCTCTTGGTGTCAGGTGAGCGCCGACTGTTTTTCTGCTCATTAGAGCGAATCAAAGTGCCCACACAGGTGTCCCTCACCTGCGTTAGGTCGAATGCACGCTCAGGTGGCGTCAAATCAACGCTGCGCGCAACATTTTCCAGCCATCCATTTCCAGATGAACGCACAGAAAACGCCGCTATTGCATTTACACGGCGTTCATTGACGTTCTGGAGGAACGAATGTGTCCCATGACTCTTGTCCCATGATTCTTGTCCCATTAATACTCAACATCAGCGTCACAAGCTTTTCCTGCTCCCGCCTCACACACCAGATCAACATTCTGCCCTCTTCCACCTTCCCCATCAGAACAATTACTGCCCCCACAGGTAAATACACAAATCTACAAATTGGGCTGCAGGCTGATGTGAAACATCGTCGAATGAATGTTGATGTAGAAATCAATCGAGCAAAGCTACAAAACGCAACAAAAACGCACATGGAGTTCAGAGCGCATTCATTTATCCAAGATTCGACCGTCCATGTGGACAAGGCGTCAGATATTTCCCGTCAGTGGTTTTAATGTCGTGGCTGATCAGTGTACAAACAAACTCTAAACAACACACTGGGGATGAACTAGCTTGTCCTTTTCTACCAGAAGGTATTCGTTCACTGGGACATGTTTTCACACAGAGGACGTTTGCAGGCTCTCCCCAAGGGTTTTCCCCTGCAGACTCCCAGATATGGTGTCCGAGTCAAGTAACTCTACGATACTGTATGGAGAGCAGTCCTCCAGCCCCAGTTTCCCACAGGCCCAGCCGCAGAAGCCCTTCTCCAAGTCCCTCACCGACAGCCACCACTCACTGAAAGCCCAGGACACCTGAACCACAGCTGAATACAACCCGAGAGACAACGAAACCAGCATTATAAGCATCGGGTAGAAGATGATGAGAAAGGGGCAAATGGTGATTTTGTGCCAAAACGTCCTCTCCTCATTGTACACCAGGAACACATTGTACCAGGTGAGCGTGCCATAGTAAAACGAGGTGATGAAAGAGAGAAGGAAGATTATGGGAGCACATGAGAGACTCCACAGCACCACATGAGGACCCTGACAAATCCCAAAACCGCAAGAACGTTTAGCCCCTCCTCCTGCTTCACATTCTGCATCTAGACGCTCTTTGGACTTGGCCATCTCCCGTAACTCTTTCTCCGTCAGTGTGACGTGAATGTCCACCATTTGACCTTTCTTCTTCCCACGCGTGATTGTGCCAGTTAGTGTCACGTAACGGCTATCAGGAGGTAGGTTCCAGCCTCCTGGAGAATACAGAGGAAAGAAAGAAAAAAAAAACGACATTACAGAAAAAATGGTTGGGGCAGACATGACAGTTTCCATTTACATTCATTCAATTTTTATTTATTTAGGGAGACAGACGGAGAGAGAGTGGGCAAGCGGGGAACCACAGCTATTAGAGCTAGACTTTCACAACCCTGTCAAAAATACATCTTTACACATCCACAACACAGTATTGCTTTCATTTCTAATAGTCCTTTATATGAACAGACATTTAGGACCCAGCCCTGAAGGCCAAGAGTGGCACTATTGGTCTCATCCATTAGAAAACCACCAGTATACTGATCATAGGCCTGATTATCTGGAATCATCTGCATCCGTTTCTTCACCGGTTCAGACCTTAAGTGGTCTTTGTTCTGCTTGAATTATTCTTAGGACTTGAAATGAGACCATTCTGAAAGTCCTTTAGGAAGCCTGGAGAACTGTTCATCAAGGCTACACTAAAAATACAAGAAAGTCTGGCCCTTTCAAAAGCAAGATGTGAAGAAATGAATGCTTGCTTGAGACTTTTACACTCTACTGTATATTGAAGAATCACAGATATTATATTTAGTGGCAATGGAGTAGCAAAATGGTCCAAAAAACATTTGTGTTGCGTATAAAATAAAAAATAAAAAATTAAGAACACTTAAGAACATGCATGGTTTATTCATCACAACATTTCCGTGTTAAATTATTCAGGGTGAGCAGCCCGTTGTACAGAAATAGAAGCAGTCAAAAAAAAAAAAAGGAAAAAAGTGACCACACATGACATTACCTTCACTTGTCGGGGTCGTGAGAAATTTGGCTCCTTCCTCCGAGCTTCTCTCTGTACCATCCATATCTCCTCCACGCTCCTCTCCCTCTATTCTCTCTGTATCTGCGCGGTACACAATGATGGACTCTGGTCTGGGCTCTCTCTTCCTGCGTTTCCTCCGGGTGCTGGTTCCAGCGTTTCCTTCCTCCACGGGGGCCCCGGAGGCATCTGACCGTATGGAGGTTAGCTGGGGGCTCTCTCCACCTGACTGCTCAACTTGCTCCATGCTCCAGCAGCGAAATCACTTCTATATATTAATAAAGCCTCTGCAGGAGCTGAATGGGAGGGGAGGGATGGCTACTTGCCTTCCGGCATGATGATCCTGTCAAGTGTACAGAAAAAACAGAGACAGTGAGGGTTGAAAGGAAAGCCTGCAAGGTCTGACGGCAGGGACAAGCCTTGGCAATATAAGATCATACAATATATGGACAAAAGTATTGGGGAAGCTGACCATTACACAAACAGGGACTTAAATTGCATTCAAATATGTAGACTTTAATATGAAGTTGTGCCCCTTAATACTTCCACTCTTTCCACAATGTTCGTACTGAACATTGTCTTGTCTTGTCTTGTTACATTATAACTCTTGTGTTCTTTTTCGAGTTCTCTGTCCTGTTGCACTTGTGGTTGTGTTCTGTTCTGCTCTTGTGTTGCACCATGGTCCTGTAGGAATGTTGTTTCATTTTTACTATGCACTGTGTGTGTATAGCAGAAATGACAAAATGACTTGACTGTGATTAATTTATGAGGTCAGGCACTGATGGTCCTGGCTCCCAATGTCCGTTCCAGTTTATCCCCAAGGTTAAACTGTTGGATGGGGTTGAGGTCAGGGATCTGTAAGGGCCAGTCACGTTCTCCCACACTGAACTCATCCAGCCATGACTTTATGGAGGTTGCTTTGTGCACTGGGACACAGTCACGCTGGAATAGAAAAGGTTCCTCCCAAACTGTGCCCAAAAAGTTGGAAGCATGGCGTTGTCAGAAATGTCTTGGTCTGCAGAAGCATTAAGATTGCCCTTCATTAGACGTAAGGGGCCTAGACCAAACCCTGAAAAACAATTTTTTCTAATACTTTTGTCCACATGGTGTATTTTGACAGGGGTATGAATAAAATCCAGATTCTAAAATCTGGCAAGGGGCTCAAAAACCCCCCCAAAAAACTCGGATTACAGTTTAAAAGACATGCTACAAGTCATGATTCCTTCAGGCATAATGGAAATGTATTTAGACGACACCCTTTCCCGTTAGATGGAGCTAAGCTGTAAAGACCTATTGTTACAAAGACAAGTCGGATACAGCCGAACAGACACAATACAGCAGCATTCACAGCAAAAATGCTTCTCTCAAAAAATCCCTCTCGTCCATGTGTCCAATGATTTTATTTAGTCTACGTCGTTCCATGTGGAAATGTAAGAAAAACATAGCCTTTAAAGCTGAGGGTCTGTTTTTCCAGCTGATTCCCTGGTTAATCACACCCCACCACGGATCTGCTGAAAACAAACGAGTGAGGCCGCGAATTACAGTATAAACAAAACCGAAACCTTACCTACATCCGTAAGAGCGAGTAACTGCTGTGACAACAAACAAAATGCCTTTATTCACTCCGTTTCCATCGACTGAAGTAACCCAAACACAGCCGCCATGCAGATGCGCTTCTGTTCCAGATCAAGCTTAGCTCCGCCCACTCACTCTAGAAGCGCTGTCCTGTCCAATAAGATCACACATAACCTTGACCGTTTGTTCATAACCCCGCCCAGTCATTGTCCAACCGCTGCCCTGTCCAATAAGATCAGACACAACCCCGCCCGTTCGCTCACTACACCTCCCACTGATTGTAGACCTGCCGCCCTGTCCAATAAGATGTTATGTAGCCCCGCCTATTGATTCTCCGATCTCTGCCCTGTCCAATAAAATCAGACATAACTCCGCCCTCTGATTCTAGAACTGCTGTCCTGTCAAACAAAATCAGACATAACTCCGCCCACTGATACTAGAACAGCTGTCCTGTCCACTCATTCATAACCTCGCCCTATCATTATCCAATCTCTTTTTAAATTAATTAAATATAAAAGAAACAAATTATGGCAAATTAGCAAAAGAAGTACAAGAACCGGTTCTTGTTGTTGGTCAAACGGTCTAATTTGTTTTTCAGAATCAGTAAAGTCGTGGAGAACAGACACACAGGGGTACAGTGACAAAAACTAAAAACTAAAATATAACAGCTTAATTAAAATCAAATAACAATATGTAGAAGAAGAACCTCAATATGAAATGCACTATGATGTATAAGGACATGAATGTTTGGTAGAAATACTATAGATACGTTTTATTGATTTTTTTGGTGATTATTATTACAAATGTTTTGCAATACACTAAGTTTCTGCATGAAACTCTTTATTTTTTAAGAATAGAGGTCCACAGTTTCCACATTCCTAGTCTTCTGTACACTAGATTTTGCATTCCTAGATGGTGTCAGATTTTTGGTTACAACTGGAACCCTGCTGGTTGTGCAGAGTTATAAGAAGTGTGAAAGAGAGGCGAAGAAGAGAGTGCAGACAGGGTGGAATGGCTGAAGAAGAAAGGACAGGAGTGATTGGTTTGGTGGAATGTCTGGACAAGAGAGGCAAGAGTGATGTGTGACTGAAATGACAGGTAGCAGAGCCGGAGTTGGACTTTTAGGAGGAAAAAGTCAGAGAGACGAGATTGGTATAAATAGTATATGTTTTTTTTAGTATTATTATTACAAATGATATCCAATACAATGTATTTGGAAAATAAACTCTTCATATCTTCCACAGTTCCCTCAATTCTGATCTTCCATACATTAGTTTTTCGCTGTATTTCCTCAACGGCGTCAGAGTCAGGGTGACAATTGGAACACTCCCACTCAATGTCTGAAGCACTATGTAGTGCACTAATTTTCTAGGTTTGAGTGAATTGGAACACGCCCACTAGTATTGATTTGGTTTGAGAACGGATAAATTTGACTACATCTTAGTCAATATAAGGTTGTTTTTCTATTCCATATGATTAGTATTAGTTTTTGGGCAGATATATGCTGATAAACCTAAAAATACTTCCGTATTTCTAACGGTTGGTGTTAAAAATAAACAACCGGATTAGCGGGTAAAGTTTATTAAGAGGTGTGAACAGGTCGCTTAGCAAGTCTCTAGGTACGATAATAAACATGTACATGTAATATTGTAAAAGAGTGAACATATTTCGTAATGCCCAAAGTAATTGTAGTATATCTGAGTGGAGAAAACAGGTTTGAATTGCTAAAATTGTTTAAAAAACGAATGGTCTGGATGAGTGTTAGCTAGCTATGAAGCTACATTATTTATCCCTCAGGTGAGATCATGGTTGATCAGACTGGGTTGACAAGTTTGGACAATCTTTTATTGCAGTTAGGTGAGCATCTCATGTCTTATTCACTTTATTAAAAGGTTTTAATGTTTTACTTTGACATTAATAGGATTTCCCTTTGTTTTAACAGCCCTAGAGACTAGAGAGCTAGCCCAGAAGAAGGATGATTTGAAACAGCAAATTCAAAGTTAGTAATATAGGCCTAGAGAAATAGCAATTTAATATATAAAATCAAAAACAGTGACTTTTGCAAAACATATAATTTAAGTCCTCTGTAATTGTTTTTAAGTCCTTTGTAATTGTTTAAATAACTATCATTATGTGCATTATAATGTGCATTATTTTTCTGTGATGTGCAATGGTCCACCCTATGCAATTAGATCAAATATCATCATTATGCGATGAATCTCTTCATTATGTGCAATATGTGCAATCGTCTCACCATGTGCAATATCACTACTTCTTACTTATATACTAGCACTCCTAACTACCATCTGTGTCAGTAGATTTCACTTAACTCTGTTGCTTATGTATAGTATTTAGACTTGACATTTGTATGTGTTTCATACTTTATTTATATATATACAAATGGAGGTTTCTGCTGATTTTCATTGGTTTTATCTAGACGTTATTTTTTATATTGTTCTTGTCTTTATGTCTCGGTGTGTCCGAGATCAATAAAGTTTTCTGATTCTGATAATCTGGCAACTTATTAAGTAATCTTGTTATCACAGCAAGTAGGTCTAACATACAGAAAAAGAAGAAGTACATTGAAGAAACTCGGAGGAGTATAAAGAAACTGGATGAAGAAATTCTGCAGAAACAGAACACAGTGAAGTGTTACAAAGAGAATTTGAAGAGGTAATCTTAAAGTAGAGGTTTTGTGTTTGCTCTAAGCCTCCTGTTGTGCTAACACAGATATATGTTATTATATTATTATTAAGAAAAAAATCCCTGTCTTTCTTCTCAGTCTTCACGAAACAAGTACATTTCTTCTTCAGTATGAAAAGACACTGGAAGCTGAGCTTGAAAGGAGGCAAGACAGCTGTGATCAGGACATGTAAGATCATTAAAGTGTCATATCTGTCCAATGAAATTCAGCTTTTGTCACTGAATCGTGTGTTTCCCGTCTCCTATCTGTGTGTGATTGTAAAAACTGTTGCTCTGGTCAACGCAAATTACCTTTTTGCCATCCAAAGGAAAATGTTCCAGGAGAGAATGGAAAAATACAGGAAAACATTTCAGCAATACAAAGAGGAGTACTGCCAGAATCCACTGGCTAAAAAGCTTCTAAGTATTCAGGCGGAGAACGAAGAAATTGAGAAAAGAATACGAGCCAAAGAGGAGCAAATAATTGCAAAGGAGAAAGAGTTGAAAACTCTACAAGGTATTTGAAGACCTTCGAGTACCCACACTTCTCACAGTTTTGTCTTGTCCTGTAATCTTCTGTCCAACTTTTTTACAGGAGGTCCAGACGCATGTGACAGGTATTGTTTACTTCCTATTTTGTCATTTCTATCAAATGAGATGGGTCTTGTAGCACTGAATATTTCAACAGTGGTAAGAAACCTGTCAAGCCTCGAGAACAGCAAGCACTGCCACCTGAGGGTAGCTCTCAGCCGCAGGTGGATACATCTTCGCATGAAGACCTCCCACCACAGGTGCAATTATTGTTATTTTCTTAAGGCATCCTGTTTACTGGCTCTGTCTTTGAAGCTTCATTTAGATATTGCATGCAAGTCATATTTTAAATTAAAGCGTTTCAAAAATTCTCAAAATAAAATACCATTTTTTACAATTCTCTGTTGAGGTTTGTGCTTGGAAAATACTTAGCGTTTATTAATAGTTTACATATTTTAATTTATGATGTCTAGGACATAGAAACAGAGCAAGAAGATGTTCAACTTGAGAAGGAAGATAAGGTTGAGGAGAACAGTCAGGATCAAGCAGATGGCTGTGATGAGTCAAATGTATCTCAAGTGGGCGCAGTTGGCAGCAGCATTTGGGCAAAGCATGAAACAAAATGTGGTAATCATAACATATTTACACTGTTATCACAGCAACACAGCACTGATTTCAAAACATAAGCTACTCGCTCTGCACATTTACAGTATGTACATTTCAAAATACTGCCAGTGACTTGCTGCTTTTTATCCTGTAGAACAAATTCCAGGGGCTGAACAGAAACAGCAGGAGCAACCAGTTGATGTGGTACTGTGTGATGATTTTGTTCATGCATTTATTTCGTGAGACTGACTAGATCACCTCCCTTGCTCATTAAAACCATAATAAGTAATCATTTTTGCTACTTTAACAGCACAGATCTTTGAAAGATAGTATCCCCCATTTTCAATATGTCTGTTTATCATGCTCATAGACAATCTTGGGGGTGGCTGTAGTGGCCTCAGCATATTTATGAATGTATCTGTATCTGTAAGTACAGTTCTTTTGTCTTGGAAATCAGGACTGCAAAATGAGCACCTCCTATGGGTCTGATTTGATGGAGGAAATGATGAAGGTAATGGAGGTTGAGGACCAACAGGAGAGTGAAAGATCTGCTGGGGAGGGAGGCACTTACGATGACACGGCCCCATCATCTCCTGTCAGAATGAGAGCAGCGCTGAATACTCCCACGTTCTCCCTGAAGTATGTCATAAAGATTCTGGGATCGTTTTAATAGAAAATTATTCTTGTTTTGAGAACTTTTATTTGAGTGAAATTGTATCAGAAACCCAACAAATGTTCTAACATTAATCTGATTGTTCTTGTATGTATAAATGCTCCTGATGTACTATTTATTAGTTAAAAGATTACCATATATAAATAATAATGAAGTGGAATTCAAATGGTGGTGACCTTTATTGACAAATCTGCCTCCCAAAGGGCAAATCCCAGCGTCTAAACAAGAACAGTCATGTTTGTTCATTTTGTTATGAGACTAAGGCATGAATCACTTTATGCAGCGGTAAATGAAAGTCATTTATATAATCATAAATGTCATGTTATTTTTGTGCAGTAGCAGCCCGAGTGCTTCGCCCGGTCACCAGGAGACTTCAGAAACACCAGCTTTCGTTTTCTCTATGAACTCTGGTCCGGGTACACCTGGCTTCTCTGAATTTGGTTGTGGCTTTGATGTTGGATCAAATCAAAATGAGGTCAGACAAAAACCACCAATTACAACAACAGAAAAAACATGGACCACCGTTCTTGAACAGTGTACTTGTAGGTAATGTTTGCAGACAGTGGTTCTAATTTTTTTTTCTAGGAGACACCTTTCACATTTACAAGCCCTTATTTTACCAACAAGGTACTTATTTTAATATATTAATAGTAGTAGCTATGGTAGTATAGTAAAATAGTGGTAATTGGCCACCTTTATTTATTGATATTTGAGTATATGTTATGTTTTCATTTACCAAATATACTAATCTATAATTCTGTTTTTTTACCCATAGAAGTCCCCGGAAACAAAGCTGCCTGGTAAGTTATAGATTTACACTTGCCCTGTGACATTTAAGACACAAATATACTGCTGTTATTTTGCTCAGTAATTTACATTAAGCCACTTCATTAGGCATCCCTACCTTGTATCTACACTCACTGTCCATGTAATCTGCTCCATGGACCCAATTTGGGTACTTTGTACTTTACCATAACAGACTGTAGCTGATCTGTTTCAATGCATCATTTGTTTCCCCTCTACATCCAGTAAATCACTGGTCAGGAACCCCAAAGACCTCCATTGAGCAGTGAGTGTTATTTGGGTGGTTGAGGTCTACCACTGCTGGGCCAAAATATCTAGCCAACAACATCCTGTGGCCAGAAACTACCACTGATGAATGACTGATAACTGTGCAGCACCAGATCATCAAAGCCATAACAAGCAATAGTTTGGGTGCTTTAAAAGCTCAGGCCGTTGGGAAAAAAAGTTTTTAGTGTGTGTGTTATCATCTCTGTGGTGGCCATTGTACCTTTTGCATATTCCTGATGGGAAAACTTAATTGTGAACATAATTAATAACTTTACACCTGCAGTATGGACCAATAGGCGTTTAATAATAAAAGTACATGGTGAGTGTACACAGTGCTGCTACATGATCCACTCTGTGTAGCCAACACACACACTAACATCCCTGTACCATGTCAGTATCCCTGCACCATCCAAACAATACCTGCTGACTGGTCGGCCTGTGGAGGCCCTGATGATGCATGAATGGAGTAAAGGGATCTAACATGATGCAGAGAAACAGGTGGGCTACAGTCTGTTTGTAAGCCACAAAGTGCACCTTTACGATTAGTGGAGCTGATAAAAGCATAGATGCCGGGTAGGGGTACCTAATTAAGTGGCTTTTCCATAGATATGGTGTGGATTGAGATACACCAGAAAACATTTTAAGATGTTTATCCAATCTTTATTTTTTGGAGGGGGAATTATAAATCAAGAAATAATTTACTGTAATCATATATTTATATATGTTTTTATATATGTTTCTCGCCACCAAATGCATTGTGTTGTAGTTTTCCCAGTCATTGTGAAGTCCTCTATGGGCCTCTTTATCATTCATCTACCTACAAACATACACCTGCACCAAGTGGTTCTAAAGCATTGAAAACTGATTCAGATTGTTTAAAGTTGTGTATGTGCTAAACTTTGTTTTGTATTAGGTTTTCTGTTTAGTGAGTCGGAGAGCCGTCCAGAGGAGGAGTTTGCGTTCTCGTTTGGTTCAGCAAGCCCTCAGCCCAGCTCTTCTACCCACGAACCAGGAGGGACTGCAGACGCGTTTCCCTTCTCTTTCAACTTTGGAAAGTTTTAACTTTGCTGTTGTAAGCAAACAGCGATTCTCCTCCTGATGTTCTGGCATGATGAAATGTCTCAGTTTAATAGTAGTTCTGAAGCTGTTGCTTTACTTTGATTTATTTTAAGATATATTTGGTTGTGGCAATGATTATTCTGTTCTGTCAGATATACACTAATTGCTAAAAGTGTCATCGGCACAGATTCAGTTTCCAGTCTGGCTAATGAAAAATATTAGTATGTTTGAAATACCTTCATGCTGATACAGACAGTTAAAGATTAAGTTAAAAGTTGCTTTTGTTTAAACTGTTATGAACAAACTGTTCTAAGCAAATTCCAACGACGCAAAAATGAGTCGACAATAGGATGTGCTCCTTTAATGACATTCGTTTATGGTTCACATTCAGGTTTGACTGTTTTTCATTACTTTAAACAGAGGAGTGTGACAGTGCATTGACAAAAATGTACACAGACTATTCGGAACACTGTGAACGTTTAAATAAAAGGCCAATTCAGACGTTTATGGTTAGTTGCTTGGCACAGTATGAGTCAAATCAGTAACACTTATAGTTTACAATAATATATATTATAGTAATAAGTGCTATGTTTAGAATGATATGAACAATACTGGTATACATGGTGAAAATAGTATTTAAATTCTCTTAACACTAAGTATTGAATGTCATACCAATAAGTACAGTTACTTTAACACAGTAGCAAAGCGACGAGGCAACACTGACAGCTGTATAGGCACAAAATAGCACCACTCGCCATGCAGCTCACACTAATACCACTACCTTTAGATCTGGGACAGTAAGTAATTTTCAATAATAATAGACGGGACAGAATTCATTATTTAAAACTAAAGGCATATAACAATCACATATTCAATATAACTAGGACAGTTTCATTTAGAGCCTGTTCACACCGATCAGGGATTTACAGATGAAACCAAGAAAACAGTGCAGTCTTTCACATTGCGACTCATCATTGATCTTGGTTTGGTTTTAGTGCTCTAAGCCGAAACTGCCACACAACACTTGCTGAAGCTCCTATGTGAGTCTGAAATTCCCTGTTGACATCTGCAAATTGCACCGGCTAAATGAAAAAACAGAACTTGTCACTGTTGCTACTTCTCTCACAGAGCTTGTGTATTTGTTTTAATAACTTAAGGTTCCAGTGCACTAAAATTCGCATCAAAGCTTTTGTCCATAAAAAATTCAATTGGTATGAAAATACCACGCGACGTCTAGAAATTCAACTACAGTTAATACAGAAAAACAGCGCTTCTGATGGCATTTACTCTGTGCAGCAGAGTCGAGTGATATGTGCTCACTGTGGCTTGCAACTCTATGCTGCATGGATGAATAAAGTAAAAGCAGGAGTTTCAGATCTCAGATTTGAGTGCAGGACGCTCACTCAAACAAATACAATGACAAACTCAACCTGTTCATTTTATGGCTGTTATTGACAATTATTGATAAGTGAATACCTGGTCCCAAGCCTACTCCGTGACCTGCTGTAAAACAGTACGAGAAACAGGAGGCTGATAGTGTATTACTGCTGTTTGCTACATATATATATATATATATATATATATACACTAATAATTTGACTGTTTTAGCTCTGTGTGGTCATACTGTTATGTCAAGAAAAAGGTCCAGATATGGACTTTTATATACATGGCATGGACAGTAGATGTGTCAAGGAAGGCCACGGAGTTCTATTTAATGTGTCTCTCAGGTTTAGGCACAGACTCTGATCACAAACCCTCTTGTTAGAGGATCCGATTTTATAACCCGTTTGAAGATAAATGGCAATGGTTGCAGCTGGTGTGAATGTGTGTTGGTGTCAACGTTTAAAACCCAGTGTCTATACTGAGAGAGCGAAGTGTCACATGTTCAATCTCTCCGGTGACATACTGGTCGAAAGAAGTCTGGTATTTGGCAAGCATCTTGAGTAGCAGTCGCAGATTCAGCCACCACTGCTCTTTGGGCATCCTGTGCCTGTAATAAACAAACATACACTTTCAAAGGAAAGTATAGTAGCTCCAGACTGAAACAGTGCAAAGTGGACAATTATAAGATATTTCAGTTGGAGTTACTCACTCAAAGTCAGTCTGCATCTTCACCTCGGTCACGGGACTGAACGTGACCGCTTTCTTATTCAGACCCACCACACAGGCTGTGTCTGGGGAGTTGGCAAACACACGGCCTGCTCAAGAGATGCATTCAGAACATCTTTAAAATGATCCCAGACAAAGGCATTGCCACTCATAAGGCCTCTAAGAGAGCCCACAATTCAGTTCCTCAGCCCTGTAACTACACTGTAGTACTACACAGTGAATTATTCAACGATTATGAATAATATTTATAACAGCAATAAATCTAGTGGCTATTTGCAGTAAAATGTATTTTAAAAAACAGTAAAAAGGTACAATTTTGAATCCAATAAAAGCATATATTTATACCTTGTCTGTGTGTATCAACCATCTTCTCTGTAAGCCACTGCACAGCCCTCACACCCAACTTTGTACCAAAATTTCTGTCAAAAGGTGAGGGTGCGCCCCCCTGAAAAAAAAAAAAGACAAATCAGTAAAGTCTGCAGCACCAAGGACTACTTTACTCTCTTGAGCACATGATCTAAATGACCTAGACACCCACTTTAATTAGAAGATTAAGGTGTACCCATTGTACACACAAGCACTGCATCTAAAATAGAGCTTGTGTAATCTAGTAAAAAGCAAAGAAGATATATCAGAAGATATATTGGATGGGCAGGTGTCTACAAATGATTGGACGCATAGTGAAGAAAACTAATAAATTAAAAAGCTATAGGAGACTTAATTAGGAATAAAATGTTCCCCTCTCTCATAAATATCAGCTCCTTTATGCACACAACCACACAGGCCTCACCTGTTGGAGATGTCCCAGGACATTCACTCTGCAATCAAACACCCCTTTCCCCTCAGCAGAGTACAGGTTGTAGATGAATTCAGTCGTGTAGTGTGTATGGCATTTCTCATTCCTGTGGTGAAGACAATTAGATATTCAATTGTTAAGAGTCTGCTTCTCTAAAGCGCTTTATATCGAACACTAAGAGATCAGTACACACAACGCTTTAATGATACATATCTGACTAATATAATCCATATAAAATACAAAACTTCTAGATCATTTTAGGGCTGAACTGTACATTTTTGGACCATTCATAAGTCTTCATAAGGCTGCCAAGTCCTTATTAACGGCATATCTGGCATCTTTTGTAAATGAAGGATCCATCAAATATCATATTAGTAGTTCTGAAGATTGGGGTCCAATTCTATTTAATATGTCGTGATGTGACATCTTGAAGTAAGCTGAATGAGGCGTCTGAACGTTTAAACACAGCGATATAAAGCAGGTTGTACTGTTAATGACCTCAGCACCAGACCCCTCTGGATGTCCTTCTTCATCTTCTCTGTCAGATGCTCAACATTCGACTGTCGAGAAGAAACAACATTTAAGACAGCAGTCGATTGTGGTGGACATCATTATGCTGGAGATCTTAGGCTTTGTTCACTACATCTCACCTTAAGTTCATGGATATCAAAATGATCCTCAAAGATATATGCTGCATCGGCTCCCACTGCAATGCCCGTGGTGGTTGCCAGGTATCCACAATATCCCCCCATGGTCTCCACCACAAAAACCCTCCTCTTGGTTCCAGACGCCGACTGCTTGATCTTATCACAGCTCTGATGATGAAATGGCACAGATAGGCCGGGTTACACAGATATACTTGATTGGGCTCCTTGTGTGTTATGACTACATGTAAGCAATTGTACAAACTGCACTGTCACTTTCTTACAAATTTAATTTTACAGTGAATAACTCGCCTCCATAGCTGCATTGACAGCAGTATCCGATCCCAGACTGAAATCGGTCCCAGGAACATTGTTACTGATTGTGGCAGGAATGATACACATTGGGATACAGAGCTCATCATAGTGCCCCCTAGCTTCAAACAACTCCAGGACCCCTTCATAAGCCTAAAATAAAAACAAAGGTCAGTCTGAGTAAGTTTGCAATGGCATTTCAAGTATATCATGACCACTAAGCATCCATGTTGTGATGAAGAGGGTTTGTGCTTCCAAGAGGCAAAAAAGACAGAAGGAAGTCAAATGAATTTCACCTGAATATGGTACAGTTATGTTTACATTTGCGGCATTTAGCTGACGCTCTTATCCAGAGCGACGTACATCAGTGCTTAAGAAGTCCACGACTGTTTCTTACCTGAAA
>JBBPDB010000002.1:19312096-19325862 GCA_037974465.1 Brachypetersius altus
TGGGGTCAGGCAAGGTGACAGGGGTGCTCCAGGGAAGGGGCTCCCCGCAGGGAGGCTCTCAGTGAGCTCCGTGCAGGACAACATGGCAGGGCTGCCCATGGGGGCCGCTGCCAACAAAGACAAAAGTGGCTCCCCGCTGAGGGGCTTCCCGGTGGAGGCTCTGCTCCAAGGAAAGTGGAGGGTTTCCCATAGGAAGCTCTGCCTCCAAGGACTGTGAGGGGCTTCCTGGAGGTGTCCCTTACCAACAGGACAATAAGCAGCTTTCAGCAAAGGGGCTCCCTGGAAGGGGCTCCGCACAAGAGGATTGTGAGTTCCAAAGGGAAGTGTTCAGTGTGACTCACCCAGAACGCCCTGGCCGTGCAAGGTGTTGGCCAGGAGCAAGTTCTTAGAGAGACGACAGGGTGAGGCTCACGAAGTGCTTTCCATTGCCGTCACCATCCCCCTCCTCCGCCCTCAGTGAGTTTTGTTTGTGCCCCGGAGGTGCGTCTTTGAGGGGGGGACGGGACTGTAAATGTCAGGGGTTATGTGGGTGGAAGGCCAAATAACATACGTAACAGGACGATATTCAATATATTTATCATTCAAATCATATAGTGCCTCATAAACAATGAGTATTAATTTGAATTCAATAACTGATGCACATGAATGTAAATATATATATATATATATAAACACAAACACACTGTGCTCTAGCCAACCGATTGATAAAACAACTGTAACCTATTGTTTGTTAAAATAAAATGTGTTGAAGTTGTTGTCGTTGATGCAATAAAACTTCTAATGTATTTAGTGCGTGTTTGTTTTTCATTCCATATAAAATACCTTGGTATTTTAGTACCCTTGTAGCATCTTGTTGCCCTAAGGGCATCTTTTAGGGGGGGCTTGGGTGGGACACATTTTATATATCATCAAGGACCCCCAAGCTCCCTAAACCTATGGTGAAATAATTTTTCCTCTTATACTAAAAAAATCATGCAATAGAGGGTTAATAGTCAACATTGCAAGATACACTGTATGGGCAAAAGTATTAGGACACCAATGTCCTAATACTGATGGGATTCTGCGCCGGCCCAAATTTACCATCGGGCCACTGGGCAAATACCAGCAATGCCTGATGGCCAGTCCAGCCCTGCCCTAAATCCTTGAAGGAATATTGTTTCACAATCAGTCTGTGGGACTGAAGTAATTAGGTGAAGTAGCTAGATAGATCTGAGTGGCATCTGCATTTTCTCTGATGCATAAGTGCCATTTGAGGCCCATAGATCTATTATAACTTGGTTTTTTAAAGTTTTGCATAATGTGTCCCCTTTAATCTTTAGCTGTTCCAATCTTTAATGTTGTTGATGTGACTGAAAGCTGTCAAAGCAGATCAAGTAATTACTGATGATCACTACTATTTCAGTGACCTTGTCTGTGAATGGAAGATTTGAAATTGGCCAATAAGTGTTAAGTGTGGAGGCGTTCAGGTTTCTCTTTTTCAGGAGAGGTTTGATAACAGTAATCTGCCTGAGAGAAGAGACATTCCCCATTAGTAGAATCTCAAATGCGATACAACTGAAACACTTTTGCTTGTGCATAGCTTTGAGTAGTTAGATGACTTGAGGGTTGTGCCATCAATAGTGGTAATAGTGGTAATAGTGGTAAATTCAGACAAGGTCATTTTTTGTATGTTGACAGATTTTGTTGTATCACTGCTTGAATGGATGCAGATATTTTCAGGTTAGTGTCATGGCTGATGGCCGTGTGAGGCCACTGTTTTTGTTCTCCGTTTTTCCCTGCCCTTTTCCGTTCTGTTTCTTGAGGGTCTTTGTTGGGTTTTGTGGGCTTTTATTTTGAAGCCGTCATGGCACATGTTTTGTAGTCCTTTGTAGTTCTTGTCCGTGTATTTGTCATGCGTTCCCCTTAGTCCCACCTGCATTGTGTTTAGCCCCTGATTGTCTGTGTATATAAGCCCTGTTCTGTTTAGCATTCCTCATGTCTCCATCGCCTCCCTTACCCTGTCCTGTGAGTGTATACCTGCCTGTTTTTGTTGTTTATCTTTTGTTTAATAAAAGTCTCAGCATGGAGTCGAACCTGTCTATTTCCACGAGGTAGCTCACGAGGGCCAGTTCCACCCGGCCCTCGTGACAATCATGTTCTGTCCAGTTGCTGCCATAACAATTCAAACTGGGACTAATAAAGGGTTACCTTTATCTTATCTTATGATTAAAAAAAAATAAAAAATTCAATGCAAAAAAAGGATATAAGTCATCATCTTTGTGATCTTAAAATCCTCTATTCACATGTAGTGTCTTAATCAACTATTCTATCTTCATCCTAATAATAAAAAAAGACTCTTTAGGCCAATAAACAGCCAAGACAGTTTAAAAGAAAACCATCCAACAATTTCTCTGCACACACGATACAGAGTGCAGCCTGTATTTTATTAGCGGAGCAATAAAGCTTGTGGACTTTGTTCAGGACACGCTACACTCGCCCATAATCAGAGTCAAAGGTTTTATCAGGCAGTTTTTTTCCCCCAGTTCACATTGCAAACAATAAGAGATCAAATATATGTTTGTGTCTTTCCAGACACTGAATGAGAGGAGTCAGCCACCAGGGGTCAGTACAGTACATCAGCGTTTTATTCCATGCAGTTGTTTGCTTTGATTTTTATTCCTTCTTGCTCCCATTGCACTGTACACAGGCTAATACAGAAACTGTCAGGATTGGTTGATCATAATGCCATTCAAGATAAGGGAAGGGAAGCTGCGACGTGAGTAAGAAACATACTGGAAGAGGAAAGAAAAAAAAAAACGATCACACTTGAACACATCCCGCACGACATAGTTTATAACAAAAAACGTTTATGCATTAGTTGAAAAATCAATAACAGACAATTGAGGAGTAAAGAGGTGAGATGAACATACTGCAAGAGAGAAAGAGAGAGAGAGAGAGAACGAGATCTGAGGAAAGGCAATAAAGAGAGATGCTCGTAAGTAGTTTTAACCGTTGCGTTCCATTATTCCCCTGGTTTAAATACTCACGCAAGACGTTCCCTGTCAGAATCCAGTCTGCATCAGTTAATACTGACCGTATGTCAGAAAACACACTGGTCCTGTTTCCATTCTTAAAGTCCTGTTGAGAGTTAGTAAGTGTACTGACTGAGGAAGCCCTCCTGGCAATAGTTTGACCTTTAGCAGACTATGGGGCTTGTTCACGAAACCCCACATCAGAAATGAAGTGTTCAAGTTTGTCCCGAGTCAAGAACGGACGCTAATCGTGTTTTAAAGAGGGCTGCTAATGACTGCTGCTGCGATTCTATTGGTTGCTGCTAGCTAGCTAAGCTGACAAAGACGGCTGGATAAGTAGGACCTGATGTGGAGACCTCAGTGCACGTCTTTGCAGTCAATTCAGCAACGCTTTAATTTATCATGTTTTAAAACTACAGGAGACCACTAAGTAGATCTACAAGAATCTCTGGGTTGGGATAAAACAGTGGTCAGATCCAAAATCTAGGAACAAAGCAACACAGCCAACAAAGCATACGGATACATTATTATATGTATCATTAATACCAGCAACAAACCTAGCTGTGCTTTCATGAACACTTGGTCATTGTAAAAATTGCGAAATATTATTTTGATACATGTAATGGCATACATACCGCCAGCCCTTTCCATGTCCAGTTATTACAAAGCTATTCCAAACTGGACCAAATACTTTCCCTCCAGAAATAATGATACATATATATATATATATATATATAATGATATGTACTGTGGTGTGTTGAAATAAAAAAATAAACCTTTTAGCGTCTCGTTGTTATGAATCACCAAAAAAGAATCTCATTATAATGAGAAAATATGTGACAAAATAGCTCAATTATGAGAAAGCATCTTGTTATTACAAAATAATCGTTATAACAGTTTGTCATAATTATGACAACATAGTTTCTTGTAATAAAAAGCTACTTTCTTACAATTAAGATACGAGATATTCTATCTCACAGTACATCACATAAGATATACTCTCAATGGCATACTTTCTCATGATTAGAGCATCCATTTAACAATTTAAGATTTCATAACAAAATGCTGCAAGGTTTATTTTTTATTTTGCTCGACAGTAACGCGCCACGGCGGAGGTGAGCAAAAAGTTCCAAATAATCAGGAAAACGGATTTTGCTTCTTCGTAGTAGTTGCAAATAAATTAAGTCAATGATGGTGTAGGCCAGCTACAAAAAGAAAAGGAAGGAAGATTAAATTAAATTAACTTAAATTAACACAACACATAATAATCATACTTTACAGGAACTGTTCGGGTGTTGAGAACACCTCGTCTGATTTCTGCTGATTCACACACAGAAGCCTTTTAACCGTGTAAACAAGAAAAAAAAATGAGGTTGGGGTGTGTGTCCACAAGTTGTCCTGGCTTACAGGACGATTCCCACAAACAACTCTCAAAGTCCATTTTCATTCGATTCCAATCGTGCTGGTCAGAGAATATCAACAAAAACAACAATAATGGCTGGTTCTTCTCAAAAGAAGCAAAGTAAATAGGAAACGGTTTCAGAAACTCCACAGTGTATGCCTTGATTTCACTTTGTTCATTTGCCGCGAATACATCCGTGCAGCAATGGCTCGCAACACTGGAGCTTCAACGGTAAGACTTCAACATACAAAGCCCAGTTGCTTAAAATGCAAATTCGGAGAAAAAAAAAAAAGATGTCCTTCACAGTTTCTCTCACTTGCCATCTCTCAAGAGCCATGAGTGAGACATGACTTCATCTACCTGCACATCGACTGGCCATTCTGTCTACACTATTACACAAACGCACACGCACACGCACACACACCAAAAACACACAAGGGTCAAATGAATACAGTACAGTAGCAATGATAAAAGATGCAGCATCCCTTATATAGGGACGATTAAAATAAAACAAATGTATTTCATTAGGGTATCTGGATTAGACACCTTATAATCCTATTAAAGAAATGGGTTGAGTGGTTTTCATGGCTGTAGAAAAGGAATGTTGCCAGTGTGCCTATCAGAGAAACACAACCGACAGATCTGTCTCCCTCTAATGGAGACTCATTGCTAATACACAGAAGAGAAAGTTGCACTGTCCATTTAACTTAACCTGAGCTTCAACGACCAAAATGCAGGAAGTTTTTTTTTTTTTTTTTTTAAATGTTTTTCTTTCATTTTTCACTGGTTCAGCTCAACTCAAAGTTCCAAAAAATAGAGGCCTTTTTTTTTTTTTTTAAAAGTGGCTTTTCTACAACTACCGCATTTCACTGTGACTCACCAGTGCACCTGTCCAGCCAGCTAGACAGTCCTCCTGAGCTAGATTCTCCAAAGCCTGAGATCCTGCATTATTGCTGATTCTGTCACAGCCATTCAAAAAACAGCAGAGTGCGTCTGAGGGTGTGTGCTTCTGCTGCGCCCTCTCCCTGTACACTACACGTTCGGTTTCGCTCCACACACCAACACAAACACAACTGGACGAAAAACAAAAGCATGGCTAAGTCCTGAGGGAGGTTTCAAAGGGCTGCTGCATCTTCACATCGACTACGTGACTTAATCTAACGATACGAATGACATGAGAGGAAAGCGTTAACAGGGCATTGTAGTGTCTGGTATAACGCTGCATTTCAGTAAGCAAAAGGAATGCATTATTGTCCTCCTCCTGTCTGATAATCCTTCTCCGAGCACAGTCCTGAGGTCAGAGGAAAGCTGGACTGGTTTGTCCCAGTTTCAACACTGATTTCAAGCATCCTCACAAACTCTGCCGTGTACAGATGCAGTACTCTTAGTGTCGTTTCACAAGCAATCAGCGCTCCATCAAAGTAGCCGGATGCGAACCCACTGACTTTCTGTTGGTCCACCGAACTCAGCAGCAGAAGTCTGATTGGCTGTTTGTGATGGCAGGCCAAGCAGGCACCCTGGGATGATTCCGCATGGGTCCACGGTATCAGAGATGAGAGAGGTGTACAGACGAAAAAGGAGGACAGGGGCTGTTCATGCTGGTGCTCAAACTGAAGTTACCCTGATCTCCCAGCAGGGGGCAGGGCATCATTTCTGTAAACTCAAGATTTACCAGGTAGCTAGCTAAATTTTGCCAGAAGGACAGGGCTGGCTGCTTGGGGTCAGTTTTAAAAAGGTTCCCATGTTTCATCAGAATAATCCACTGGTCCCGTCAAGGGAAGGTCCTCGCCGTATTGATTTGATGTTCCGCTCAAAAGGGCACAGACACATACACACGTACACACATGCAAACCATGATTCCTGCTTCACTGCTCCCATTAAGCATATCAGTGGCTCTGGGATCAAATTCTCTCCCAACATTCTGACCCCGCACACTCCACAGAGCCTTCATTCTTTTTTTTGTCCTTTCGTGCCAAAATGTGCCGAGTTCCTGATTTTGTTTTTTTTTTGTTTCTTCAATGCAGAAAAATAAATTATGAATGTTACACTAGCTACATTGTCAGTCCAGAGGTGCCTGAGGTTACTTGGATGGGAAGGGCTTGAGGCCAACGGGTGAGGAGAGAGCGGGGTGTGGGTGTGGTTGTTTACAGCAGGCTCCAGTTATTGCGGTGGTTTCCTCCCAGGAGGCAGGATTTTATGGGAGGAGTTCACCAGGAAGAGGGAGCGCATGGCTGCTTGTTCCTGATGGTGGCGTCAGAACACTCTGCCTCTGAAGAGTCGCAGTCTGAATCCCCAAAGTGCAATGGGTTCTGAAGGAGAAAACACAAGAGACACAAAGACAGAGAGGGGGAAAATGTGAGAAGGTACTCTCTAATACACTTGCTTGTGAGGTTTCTGATACAGTATGACACTAATCTATAATAATGGACAAAGGTAGGGTCAAAGCTCTCAGGCTTCAGGGCTGCTGCTGTTACTGGTTTTAGCTGTGCTACACGTTTATAAATGATCATTTTTGGCTGGAATAGCACTAAAGTAGGGTTGACCTACGGACCTCATAGCTGTGTTCGTCGGCACACAGTTTGCCCAGGGAGATCTGGGTCTTGACCCGGCGTACGGCACACTCTTTGTCAGAGAGGCCATCGGACTGCGTGGAGATGTCGATGGGGATCTCAGGTGTGTGAGAGAGCAGCTCATCCAGATGCTCCTCCTGACTAGCACTCAGAGCCTCCAGAGGTCCACTGTGTGAGTGGTCACTGGTGTTGCCTTCTTCTCCATCAGACACAGACATGTTCTCTGAGCTGAAGGTAGAGTATGACTGGAAGCTACTTATACAGCGGTGGGGCCTGCAGGAGACAAAGAACATTTATATGAGGATCAGAATTCTATTCTTGGATTTACAGAATACAGGACACAGGATTTATTAAATAAAATGTTCACATATCATAATGTATAAGAGTTGAGGCATTATGCATAGTATATTACTAACAGAAAACAAATGAAAAGAAAGGATTACTGTATGGCTTTTGTCAGAGTAAATTAACTGAAAGCATGCAAAGACAGTCAGAGCTCAAATGGAGCATACTGATCATCACTTATTAATAAATGCACAGCAATCTTTTACCTCTGTCTCCGTGGAAACTCCACTTCACTGTCAACCTCTCCCTCCTCTTCTTCAGATGAGTCATCCCCTGCCTGTGAAGGAAATAGACGGTTATCATACACACACACTTAACGAAGGTAAGGTATTATACTTTTTTGCCATCAACCCCGCTATACACATGCACTCAAACATGGACGAGTTTGACCCGGTCCAAGTGGTTTTGGGGGGTGGCTGATTTATTTTTATGTAAGATTCAGGCCAAGAATGGAGAAACGCCTGCAGCGGAAACACTTGGATATATTAAGTAGCAAGTGAGCAGTCTGCTAATGAGAAAAATGGGAAAGCGCAAGGATCTCAAGTGACTCTAACAAGGCCCAAGTTGTGATGGGCAGATGATGGTTTAGAGCATCCAATACAGCAGGTCATATGGGGAGAAATGAAAAGTGGGAAATCATGTAAAGGAGATTTTTCTTAATCCTTTAGTCTGTACCTTGCTGAGGGGTCTGAGGGTGCGTGGTAAGCCACTGGTCAGGCTGTTCCGTGGAGACTCATGCTCTGGCTGCTCTGCTTTCTCCTGGCCCTCTCTGTGTGATGCCGAGTCAGTTGCATGTGGCACTGTTGCAGGTGAGCCCTCGCACGTGTTGAGAAGAGAGTAGTGGGGCAGCTCCGGGTGGCTGGGAGCAGGAGGTGTCTGCTGGCAGTGCAGGCAGCCTGGGAAGGGGTGAGCCTGGCAGCAGGGGCAAAGAGGCCCTGGCCCGGAACTCGCTGACTGGCGTGACTCCGCGTCCATTGTGGTGGAAATGAGGTCAGGGCTGGAGCCAGACATACGACGCTGCAGGTGGTCTGTCTGTGGGCTGCGCAGAGCTGCAGCTGGCCCGAAGTATCGCAGGTTGTTGGCACATGTCGCCACAGCATTCTCTCTGCTCTGGAGGGGCAGGAGAGGGGTTTCAGGAGGAGGCTGATGATGATGGTGGTGATGATGGTGATGGTAGTGCTGAGGCTGTAAAGGCTGCTGCTCCTCGACTGTCCCAGCGCTGGGCTTCAGCAACCCAGGGAACTCGCTGTGGCTGCCCTTGCTGTTCACTCGGCGATGCCGGGGCTTGCTGCGGTATCGGGCTTTCCCGGGAGGAGTGGAGATCTTAGGGCTGCCGGAGAGAGGAGATGGGGCGGGTAGAGGCTCCACATTTGGGATCCCATCAGAGCGTAGAAGGTCAGGCCTACAGTGGAGCAAGAGGTAATTAGTAAGAGGTGAGTAACACAATGCATGACACACTTGCCTCAAATTGTTCAGGTCTTCTCTAAACATGCTCACATTAAATATGTCACTTTGCGTTGGAATGAATGTATAAAAATGTAGGCGAACTTTTACCAAATTTATGCTAACGTATACTATGTCCATCTCATACTTAAGCAAAGAAAACAAGTTATAAATGCAAATTTTCACTGAAATGTTGCTTTAATGTCTATTTAGAAATACGATAATCACGAATATACTAAGGAATGCTCTTTGTTGGTAACTAACTAGTCGAAGTTAAGTCATAACCTCTGATTTACTGGATATCACGTTCCCTCACTAATTGTACATTGCACTACTGTTACCTCTTGGGAATTGGAGCACCAGGTTTGTGGCTAACACTGCCTTTCTTCTTGATAAGCTTCTCCACTGCATTGGGCCTGACGATAGGCCGCACCAGGTGCCGCTTGTATGTTCCAGGGTATTTCTTCTCAACAGCCTGCTCTCTTCTGCTTAATTGAAAACGATCAGGATAATGAGATAGAAACATGTCTACCAACACTAACATACACCAATGTTCACAACTCAAGGATACGGAAATTAAACAGAAGGCATCTTTCAAAAACAAAGGACAGTCACATTTTCTCATAAATAAAGCCTGAGCTAGTTGTAGAAATTGTAGGATTGTAGAAATGCATTTCATCACAAGACAGGTAAATAGTGAGTAATGCCTCAAAATGAAATACTCTGTTTGGGGTAATACTGTAAAACTGTAACATTATAAATACCTGGGTAAAACTGCAGTGTAGAGATAAAAGTGGGATATAGAGATACTTTGTAACATAAGTGATCTAGAGTTTAGCTGATGTTACATTAGAATTGCACATTTGGGCTCAGGAATAGTCCAGGGCATGAGACACTATTATACAATCGCCCTGCTACTAAATCTGAAATGCGTTTTCACCTCAACGTCTGAACATCTGCCTGCCTACAAAACAAGAATTTCAAATTCAATTACTTTTCCTCAGTTTAATGTCAATTCTGTCACTACAGGTCTAAGAGGGAGTTTCTTCACTCCGTGTTGTATTCTCCTTTAAATAATAATACATATACAGATCGTAAGCACCGGGTCAGTCGTAAGCACAGCACAATTGGGGCAGCTGAGGGTTTAACACCAAAACCCAACATTCAGTGTGTTTTTGTCTCATTTTGACTCTCATTTCTCTAAATGCTCTAAAGTGTTTACCGATGGATATCTTGTAGGGGCACATTGACTTATTGCTGTCTATAGCATTTTTTTGGTTTTGAAGGATTGGTTTAATTTAAGTTATTTATTTGGAATATTGTCAGGACTATAGTATTTAAGTACCAACATTTACTAATTTGCTCATAATGACTGTTAGAAATGTCTTAACACTATACAAAAATGCTCATAGATGCTCATAGCAAAGAATTTTATGATATTTGTAAAATATGTATTTATATTTATGATAGAGTATAATTAATATAATAATTGTACCAAATTAACTGCTTGCCAGTAATATAGCTTCAGTGGAATTCCATTTAAGGACGTATAGAGCTTAAAAACCCAATGACTGCATAGCCTGGATAGGAGGACAGTAGGTCCTTCTTATCAGATTTGCCTTGTACAGACAGAACAACATCCAACTGAAGTTCTACAGAGTGCTTCACTGAAATCATCAGTTGTGGAATTGAGTGTGAATTGGTCAAGAAGTGATGTGTTACTAGGAATGTGCTCTTACTTCATGAGCTCTTTCTCCCGCACTTCTAGCTGCAGCATAATCGCACTCAGCTCCATGTACAGGTTATTAGCCCTCTCCAACTTCCTCTCGTAATGCTCCCGAATATCCAGCGCATGCCTGAGAATGCAAGAGTAAGCGAGACAGAGGGTGTGAAAAAGGACGGATGTTAATTTGTAATTTCAGTGGAGTTTGCTGCAGGTCATTTATTCTGTATCTCATGTTGTCATGGTCTGACCTGAGCTCATCCCTTCTGCGGCGTATAAGTTCCTCATCCAGCCGATGGATACACGTTCCTTCACTCTTTATCTTTTCAAAGTGCTTTTTCACTTCCTCTCTCCACTCCGCCTGAGGCATAGTCAACATAATATGTTAGTCTATGGCCATAGAAAGTTCCCTCAAGTCTTTCAGCTGTTGTACTGCAGGTGTTGCAACCAACAGTGCATCCACCTCATCAATACACTGGCTATAAGAGAAGACAAAACTAATTTACCAAGCAGGAACACAACCCTAACCTTTACACAGCTAAACTGTTTGTGTGCTATGGATATTTACTAGTGCCGGGCCGTTAACGCGAGACTCTTATCGCGCGATAAAAAAAAATATATTGCCGTTAATCTATTCACAAAGTTGTGTTGGGAGCTGGGTCTGTACTACACAAGCTATGATGACTTTCACCTTGATATTTTAGCGCAGATTTACTCTCTCTCTGTCTCTCTGTCTGTCTCTCTCTTTCTCTCTCTCTCTGTCTGTCTCTCTCTCTGTCTCTCTGTCTGTCTCTCTCTCTGTCTCTCTCTCTCTCTCTGTCTTTCTCTCTCTGTCTGTCTCTCTGGTTCGTGACTTTTCCGGATCGCGCCCGTTTTAAACCTGTCTCGCTCTCTCTGTCTCTCGCTCTCTCTGTATCTCTCTCTCTCTGTATCTCTCTCTCTCTTTCTCTTTATCTTTCTCTCTGTCTCTCTCGCTCTCTCTTATTCTCCCTTATTCTCTGTCTCTCTCTCGTTCGTGACTTTTCCGTATTTAAACCTCAGGTTTATATTTACATGTTCTTTAAGGGTAATGTTCAAAATGAAATTAAAGTGATCTGGGAGAACATTTGGGGGCATGTTTAGGGTTTACACTGTAAAAATAGGCTTTTGAAGGCATTTTTTGACCAAAACACAACAACTATATGCGGGTGCTCTTGTAACGTAACCCCCCCGAATAACGGGGGATTACTGTCCACAAACTCCACACACACACACACACACACACACAATATATCCCCAACACACACACACACAATAAAGATTAAGATGTGGAAAGTTTAGAAAGGACGCAGGTGTGTGTGGACGTTCTGGATCAGGCATTACAGCTGAGGGAGCAGACGAACCCTCACCTTCCAACAGGATTCCTGACGCCACACACTCCAGAACCCTCCTCAGAGCCTCGCCCGGACCCAACTGTCGCTCACTGGTGACCAGTGCCCGCTCACACAGCAGCTCCAGAACCTGCACAACACATACACTGTATGACTATACACACTGTACACACACACACTTCACAACAGCTCCAGAACCTGCCAGAACACACACACACACACACACACAATACAGAAACACACTGTACAGACTTTTGACACTATACATACACACTCTCCACAACCAACACCCAACTCACGCAGCAGCTGTAGAAAACACACACGAACTGTACACACTATAAACACACACCCACACTCACCCATCCTTTGAGGGGGGTCCAGGTGGGGATGCGAGTGCAGAGGTCTCTGAAGATCCGGATCACGACAGTGCACGACTGAAGGTTGTTAGCTTTAGCCTGTTAGCACCAAACACATCAAATCACACTCCCACTGGAACTCTGACTTCTCCACCAGACACACACACACACACACACACACATGTACACCGGAGCCCCTCAGCAAACTACATTTCAGGCTGCTGTAATATACACACTCCCAGCAGGAGGAGCTCTAATTAGCAGAGTTTGAGTTAAACGTCACATTCGCCCCGCACTTTCATCAAACAGCAAAACCTCAGAGAAGCTGAGGCCACGTTTTCACCAAATCGGGACAGACACACCGTCCAGCAAAAAAAAAGGGTGGGGGGTGGGGAGCGGAGACACCTTGTCTACAGGATGTCAGCTTAAAACGTCAGGTTTGTTACCAGGTGACCCAGAGGCCACACCCACTCATTATGATGTCACTCAGTAGAGGTTTAAACCATCCCTGGGTCAATAGAGCTTCGGTATCAAGTTCAACAGAAAATGGTCCCTCATTAATTTAAAAGCTGCTCTACTGACCCAGGAGTACACTCTGAAGATCATGGAGTGGAGTGTGAATAAATAAACACACCCTCTGCATCATCACAGCCGGTTCGTTACACACTAAACCTTTTACTTCCTTGAAATCACACTAAAAACGGAGCTGGGAACTTTAAATGAAAGCAAGGTGCCCCCAAACCTTTGGTGGGCGGTGTATCTCGCCCGGGTTCCTACGGAAACGGCAGGTTAAAAATTAAGAGGTCGATAAAAACGAGGTGCAAACCTGAAACCACTTGGTGTGTCGGAGAGCGGCGAGAGAAGCAAGGCATTTCTGCCTGTCCAGAGCGTCCGGGGGGGTCGAGGCCAACTGCGGCTCTACCGATGCGGGGGGGATAAAGGAGAAAGGCACAGTTTGACCAAGGGGCCTCTGACCTCCGATCAGGGGGCGGAGTCAGCCTAGAAGCCCACAGGAGAGGTAGGGAGAGGGGGCACTTCTCCTTTTAAAAGGATGAAATATTGCCCCAAACTCTGGTTCTTCAAGGGTCTTCTGTTCAGCGGGATTAAAGTGACAGTTCAGCAAAAAGGAACACTTTGAACCACAGTACTGTGCAAAATTCTTGAGCCCCATTTCTTCGACTTTTGCTTCCAAACAGCCAGACTACATCGCATGTGGTCTAGAGAAACTGCTCCTCAGGCTTTCTGAAGGACCTTCAAAGACTCTCATTTTCAGTCCAGTCCCTCAAACTGACCAGTTTCAAAGAAATGAGATTGTCAGGCCACACAAAACAGATCTAACTTAAGGCCTGAACCAGTGACGACACAGGCGCAGACGATTCCAGATGATCAGGTTGATTTGTTTACTGGTGCTCATTCACCTAATCTACTCAATATGCCAAAAATAAGACAGATGGGCATCTGAGGGGGACTCCTAGGGCCGGGCGATTCATCGAAAAGTAATCGAAATCGACATTCAGAACCTATAATCGATCGAATGTTTCCAGGT
>JBBPDB010000002.1:19428432-19439539 GCA_037974465.1 Brachypetersius altus
TCCAGCAGTAACTTGGTTAAATAGCTGTTGTTGATTTAAGTATAGCTTTACAGGTTTAAGAACAGTTGTGGACTACTGTAAGCACTGATGTACGTCGTTCTGGATAAGAACGTCTGCTAAATGCCGTAAATGTAAACCTAAACGTAAACAACAGCTGAAACAGGGCAGGGTTACAAACAAGGGAAAATGATGCAGGAGGCAGGCAAGGAATGGAGACACACAAAAATGAACAAAGTTTGTGTAAACTTAAGCAAAGTCAGGGTGAGACAGTTACAGCTATTAGATATCCAACAGTCTAACCATGGTTCAAGTTGCCATCAACACAAGCGTATTTTTACCTTAAAATATAATCATATCAGTATAAGTGCAGCATGGGTGGGGTTTTTATTCAAGAAAAAGATATTGATATGTTATATAGCTTGTATAGAATGTGACATGTTAGCAATGGCTTTAACTTGAGAATTTGATAATACAAGTTCTAGAACTTTGCTTAAAAAGTTTAGCTTAGTAATAAAATTAATAAACAGGATGTTTACTGATATATTACTGGTGCATCAAACTGTTTACTATTATGGTTTTCTTATCTGTTCTTATCTCAGTTACTTTTGACACTCTCAGTTATGATCCCTGTGAAAACTACACTGTACTTGACCAGTCATGGAGAGGCACTAACCAGCCTGGAGGCTTCAATTGTGACAGAAACATCATCTGGGCTGGCTGGTATCGGCTGCTGTATAACAGGATGAGTATCAGTATGCCAGAGAGCTGTGTTCCGGCGTCCAGATGTGGTACCGATAAACCTCTATGGCTCAATGGTTCCCACCCCCAAATAGAGGATGGAATAGTGACCCGGAGGGTCTGTGGAAGTAGCGGAAGTGACTGCTGTTACTACAGGTCCCCTTCAATCAGAGTAAAAACCTGCCCAGGGAATTATCACATCTATGAACTTGTCAGACCAATGCCATTCAGTTATACAGCTTATTGTGCAGGTAATTCTTGCATGATTACCTTCTGAACTTTAACCTGTTGTTATTATTTCCTTTTATTAACCTTTCTTTTCCCTTATCTGCAAAAGCATGCAGATTGTAGATTGTGTAGAACTATTTCCAAATAACTTACAGTGTTCTAAAGGGCTTTCCACAAAGTTCCACTCTTTTTTTAAATTTTTATTTATTTGTTTTTATTTATTTATTTATTTTTTAAATTCCACTCTAAAACCAGAAACCATTTATAGATAGAAAATATCATGTTTTTTATTAATCACTACTGACCTACAAAAAGTCACCTAATTATAATTATAACCAAAGCTTCATTACTAGAAAATGAGTAATGTGATTGTGTGATGCTCCAACCACTCAACTGTGGAGTTGGTTGGGAATTCACCAGCAAAGTCCTGGTGAAGCTAGGAGTTTAAAATTACTACCTGAGAGGAAAAGGTTAATAAAGTGTAATTTCATTTAATTTCAGAGTTAACACTGCACATGCTTTGCTTTGTTCAATATGTTTAAATATCTTGTGTTTTATTTTTGCAGACATGAACACAATTTCTACAGCAACACCATTCGCCAGCACTCGACTTTCCATGACTCCAAGTAGGTTTCTAGAGGGACTGCAAATATTTTAACACTGGACTATCTGTTAATATTTTACTAATTGCAAATGTTAACCAATAACCCATGAGCCATTTTGGTCAGTGATATCATATATTTAGATTTCACCATTCATGTTCAGCAATGATTATTAAGGGATTAACATTCTATCCACTAGCTTAACAATCTAATTATGAATAATATATGAAGGTAGACTTATGTTAAATGTTTCTTTTATTTTTTGTTCAATTTTCATTTTTAATTGTTCAAATGATTTTTTGGTTTTAAGTCACTTTTGCAGATGTTATCTCCATCAAGACTGCCACAGTGGTCACTAGCACTCAACTGACCATGAATCAAAGCAGGTTTCCAGTTGGATTATCACCAGTTTATTTAGTAAATATTTTAATTGATTTAGTGCATGTGTCTTAGTGCATGAGGGTGGAGTTAGCTCAGTGGGTAGGATACTTGCCTCTGGGCCATGAGGTCACGGGTTTGAATCCTACCTTCAGCACCAACATTGGGTCCCTGAACAAAACCCTTAACCTCAAGTTGCTCCAGGGAGAGACTGCCCCCTGTAGTTAGGGAATGGAAATCGCTTTGTATAAAAGCGTCTGCTAAATGCCGTAAATGTGAATGTGAAAGCTTTGTGCTACAAAACGGAAAGAAATTTAACTTTAAAATATTGTTTTTTGTTTTGTTCCTTGTCTGCAGTCGATACGATCTCCACCACAACACCTGCTACTAGCACTCAAATGACTGAAACTTCAAGTAGGTTCCAAGTTTTATTATGAACTTTTGAACCCTTGAATAATTTGAAGAAAAGAACGGCACTGTAGATGCTCAGGGTACTGCACCACATATCATTTTTGATAAAGTCATTAGTATGAAATATTACAAAAATATAGTCTGATGTAGTATTAATTTAAATTCATAGTAAACACTGTAAGACATTGTAATATGTTTTCACATAGGTTTTCTCCTTTGGAGTAACATGTACATTTATATTAGTGTTGTGCAATCCAGTTAAATAGTATTTGGAGAACGTTGTGTTTAATTTTTGAACCACTTCAAAATTAGGAGTACCCATATAAAGGGTTTATAATTTTTTTTAAATCAAGTTGTTAGTTAAACGGCTCATAAATCATTAAAAAGCAGATCTAAACAAGTTTAAAGAATTGCCATACATTGATGCAGGCTCCCTCTTTGGGAAGATCTGGTGTTCTAACAGTAGTAGCATGTAAACAAAGTCCTGTTGAAGTTGGGAGTTTAACATTTCTACCTGAATAGAATTAGAGATTTAGTGTCTCTAGGTGCGTGTGTCCTCCCTTAATTGGAAATGCTAATGTCAGAGATACATGCAGGACTGTCGTAGCACTATATTTTCCAAAGTAGTGACTGATAATTACGATTCCACCAGAAGCACACAGGGACAGTGAAGTCTGTGTCACTGAACAAGCAATATCAACAATAAAAATGAGTCTGACACTAATGTGAGCACCACTTCAGTCGGGATGCTTTTGCTGCTGGGCTGCAGTGAACTGCTCCTCAGTTCAGTTGTTGATTTTTTGTGTAAAGCTGTTTGTGCAACAAACCTGACCATACATGTAGAAAACAAAATAAATGTAACCATCAAATAATGTTTTATTTTTTGTGCCCTGTTTAAAGAAATGAATCCGTTCAAGATGATCTCTAACACCACACCAGCCACTACTCAACTGATCGAAAATCCAAGTGAGTTTCCAGAGGGATTCTCAACTTATTAATAATTTATAAATATATATCTTAATTAACAACCGGATTATACATGCTTAATTTTCTCAAACTTCACAAGTTGGTGTGACTTAAGCCTCACATTTTTAGTATAGATAAAGACATTTGTGTCATGCGGCCTCACTTCCACATTCTTTGGAAGCGGATCCAATTTCATGAAATTGTATAGACTGGTTGTTCAAATGATTTTTTGGTTTTAAGCCACTTTTGCAGATGTTAACTCCATCAAGACCGCCACAGCGGCCACTAGCACTCCCCTGACCATGACTCCAGGTAGATTTCCAGTGGGATTGTCACCATTTTATTGAGTAAATATTTGAATGGATTTAGTGCATGTGTCTGGAGAGCTTTGTGCTTCAAATCTGAAAGAAATTTAACCTTAAAATATTGTTTTTTGTTTTGTTCCCTGTCTGTAGATGTGAACCCAGTCGATACGATCTCCACCACAACACCTGCTACTAGCAATCAAATGACTGAAACTTCAAGTAGGTTTCCAGGGTGATTCTGAACTTTTGAATCCTTAATTAATTTGAAGAAAAGAAGAGCAGTGTATGTGCTTAGGGTACTGCACCACATTTCATTTTTGAAATTAGTATGAAATATTACAAAACTATGGTCTAAGGAAGTATTAATTTAAATACATAGAAAACACTGTAAAACATTTTAATGTTTTCACATTGGCTTTTCTTATTTTGGAGAAACATGTACATTCGTATTAGTGCACTGCAATCTGGTTAAATAGTATTTGGAGAACGTTGTGTATTATTTTTGTACCTTTTCACAATAGAAGTACCCATATAAAGGGTTTATAAATGATTTAAATTCAAGTTGTTAGTTAAACGGCTCATAAATCATTAAAATGCAGATATAAATACGCTTTAAGAATTGCCATACATTGGATCCCTCTTTGGCAAGATCTGGTGTTCTAATGGTAGTAGCATGTAAACAAAGACCTGTTGAAGTTGGGAGTTTAAAATTTCTACCTGAGAAAGGGACAAGATAAACTCAGCAACCTACAAGATCTGAGATCTTCCCAAATAGTGACCCTGCATAAGTGTATGACAACTGTTATAACATGTTCAGAAATGCCTCTTTAGGATTAGCATACTATGTACCAACTTAACAACCTGATTATGAGTCAGTTATGAATTATTGATAAAGATAGTCTCATTCAAAATGTTTATTTTTCATAATTTTTAATATATATTTTTTGTTTTGTGCTCTGTTTGCAGTTGTGAATGCCATCAACATGGTCTCAACCATGACACCGGCCACTAGAACTCAACTGACTGAAAATCTGAGTTAGTTTCCAGTGTGCAACTTTTGACTCCTTAAATAACTTTGCAGAATAGAAAAGCCCTGTAGGCGTTTAGAGTAATGTATCACATTCTCATTTTTGGTACAGATTTGTGTGATAATTTAACCTTCAAATAATGTTTTTTGTGCCATGTTTGTAGATATGAATCCCATCGAGATGATCTCTACCACAAAACCAGCCATAAGCACTCAACTGATCGAAAATCCAAGTAAGTTTCCAGAGGAATTCTCAACTTGAATTATAAATATATATCTTATTTAACAATGTGATTATAAATCAGTTATACACCCTTTTAACAATGGTGTCACAGTAAAGGTTCAGTTGTTTTAAACTTTACAATTCGGCATGAAAGTTGGTGGGATTTAAGCCTCACATGGTTAGTATAGATAAAGTTATTTGTGTCCCTGAATTTCCAGCCTCCCAGAACTTGTCATGCTGCCTCACTTCCACATTCTTTGGAAGCACATCCAATTTCATGAAATTGTGTTGATTGATTGTTCAAATGATATTTTGGTTTTAAGACACTTTTGCAGATGTTAACCCCATCAAGACTGTCACAGTAGACACCGGCACTCAACTGACTACAAGTAGGTTTCCAGTGGGATTCTCAACATTTTATTCAGTAAATATTTTAATGGACTTAGTGCATGTGTCTGGAGAGCTTTGTTATACAAACCAGAAAGAAATTTAACCTCAAAATATTGTGTTTTGTTTCATTCCCTGTCTGTAGATGTGAACCCAGTCGATACGATCTCCACCACAACACCTGCTATTAGCACTGAAATGACTGAAACTTCAAGTAGGCTTTCATTGTGATTCTGAACTTTTGAATCCTTAAATAATTTGAAGAAAAGTAAACTCACAGTAATCACTGTAGGACATTTTAATATGTTTTCACATTGGCTTTTCTTATTTTGGAGAAACATGTACATTCATATGAGTGCACTGCAATCTGGTTAAATAGTATTTGGAGAACGTTGTGTTTTATTTTTGTACCTTTTCACAATAGGTAGCTAGATCCCAAATAGTTCCCAAATAGTTACCCTTGCATAAGTGTAACTGTTGACAACTGTTATAACATGTTCAGAAATATTAAAATTCTATGTACCAACTTAACAACCTGATTATGAATCATTTATGAATAATTGATAAAGATAGTCTTATTAAATCTTATGTTTATTTATGATTTGTTTAATATATATATTTTGTTTTGTGCCCTCTTTGCAGTTGTGAATGCCATCAACATGGTCTCAACCATGACACCGGCAACTTGCACTCAACTGACCAAATCTCTGAGTAGGTTTCCAGTGGGCATCTTAACTTTTGACTCCTATTTTAATTTCGCAGTTAACAGTTAACTGCACGACATATACTTTGTTCAGTATGTTTTATTATGTTATGTTTTATTTTAGCTGAAATGAACCCCATTTCTACAACAACACCATCCACTAGCACTCGACTGTCCACGCCTCCAAGGTTTCTAGAGGGTCTGCAAACATTTTAACACTGGACTATCTGTCAATATTTTACTAATTACAAATGTTAACCCATAACCCATGACCCATTTTGGTCAGTGATATCATATATTTAGATTTCACCATCCACATAAATGTTAGTGTGCTTGTAGTCCCTCATGCCTAATATAGAATTAGAGATTTAATTTCAAACTCAAAGTCAAAGTCAACGTGAACTTTATTGTCATTTTACCGTATACAAGTATACAAAGTAACAAAATGGCGAGAGCTCTGGATCTGCATTGTATATACAAAAAATTAAAAATTACCCCAGTGGTTTCCCCCTACCCCAAGCGCGCTTCCAGAGCGCCTGAGGGTCCACAGTCAATCCTGAGCAGATTGCTCCAGTCCCTAACAAAGGAATTAAACCCCGGTTGCAGGTGGGAGAGCACGTACGTACACTGTCCCCGCTCTGGCTGGCGGCTGGGCTCTAGTAGCCTCCTGCTGCCGGTGACTGGGGCTGCCACCTCGCTGCAGGACCCGAGCCTGGGAGTCCGTGGCCGAACCGCTGTGCCTCTGTGGTGGCTGGTTGTTCTGTCATGGCAGGCTGTGCTCAGGGAGTGTGAGGCGAGGCACAAAGCAGGTTCTGTAAGATGGTATTTATTAAAGGGACACAGACTCTACACTACACAAAACAAAGAGCCACAAGGGGCTAACAGAAACAAAGCTATAACGAAGACACACTAGGAGCAGGGAAGGTGAGACAGAGTGAGGGACAACCAGCCACTCTAACATAACAGTACAGCACTTAAATATACAAACGGACTCAGAGAAGAACCAATTACAAACCCCAATCACTTAAACTAACACACACGACAGCTGACAGGGCACGAACACAGACGTCAAAATAAAAGTCCCACTACAAAACCGAGTGCCGCCTCCCGTGGCCGCTCCGACGCCGTAACAACATCTTTCAGCTTTAAATTTAATTACAGTGCAGTTTAATTTACGTACAGTTTCTTGGTCCTGTGCTGTAAGGTCTCATTGGTCAGTGTGACGTCTGTGTTTTCGACGCAAACTGTGTATTTGATCTTAACCTCTTGTATTTGCTCTTGCACTTGGGCCTTGCTCTTTATCAGCTAAGCTCTGTTTGTCTATGAGGTAAGAGAGAAGGAGAGGTTAAGAATAGAGTGATCTTGCTTGAGTTCAGTGACGGATCTTAACCTCCACTCTTATCTAACAAAGCTTTTGCCTCTCAGAAGTGGACGGACGAACTGTACAAACTGTTCGTTGCCCCCGACACCCTGGGCTACTGCATCGCCCAGAACTGAAATCAATTTCCCTGTTGCGGTGTGACTGCGAATTTCCCACCCCTCCCTGCATGTGTCATCAATCCCTCTGGCTCTGCTTCACTGCTGGCCTTCCATTTGGATGTGCTGGGAGGGAGAGAGAGAGAAAGAGAGACAGAGACCCAATCTCTGACTCAGCTTTTCCTTCCAATATCCTTCAGAGACTTCCCTCAGCATCTGAGTCAGCTGAGTGAGAGCCTCCGCCCAAGGAAGCCTCAGACCAGACTAGCAGACCCTCTTGATTAGTGGCTCGCTAATCAGCACATTTGCTGCGGACTAGCATAGCCTGCTGGCTAATTCAGTGTTCAGCACCCCTTGTTGCATTCTTCGCCTGCAAGAAAGTGCAGCCAGCCTCTTTCTTTGCACAAATCCATACCATTCTCTCAAACCCTAATTATTTATCCTTCTGATTAATGGATTTCAGATTCCGCTGCTCCGAAGTGTCTGCAGGAACATGATATGTGGACGATAGGTTTCTCTTCGCCAGTCCTGTGGAGGGTGTGTGTGTGTGGGTTACATGTATGTGCTCTGTTGTTTCAAGTGGTAAAGAGGTTTCTGTGGTGAGCCTTGACTCTGGCTCTTTCCGTCTATCGGTGATATTGCGCAATCTGGTTGTTGGATGGATGCTTTTGGCCAAGTATAATAAAACGTACTCCATTTACAATAACACTGAACAGCTGCTTTCACCATGAACTAGAGCTGCACCTTCGTTTGGGACAGATACGCAGGGACGTCTATGTGTAAGGGAGAGAGAGATCCTGTATATGGACAGGACTCACAACACGTGACCTCAGCAGCTTCAGCAGAACAGGCTGGTGGTCCATGCTGTGTAGAGTGTGCCAGAGTGAGTGTGTACTTTCCGTATGTGGTGTGTCGGTGCAGTGTGTGTGATTTAGAGCTCTGTGGTGGGCAGCCTGTATGACAGGTCTTCTTCAAGCTTTTACCACCAGTCCAGTAATCATTTTAAAACCACAAATAATAGCCTGGTTTAACAGTTCTGTAGTCTCATGCGGCCAAATGTGGCACTGGACTCGGGTGAAATTCTCCTTTGTCTCAAACCCACTCTAAATTGGTCCGTCCTCGTTCAATGTCTGGAGCACATACTAACGGCAGATTTGTGATTCGTCGGACAATACCATGTGCACCATTGCTTGTTACTCGCTTAACTCACTTAACTACTACTTTTATCTCCACCTTGTCCAGATCTTGGACATTTTTAGAAATTTCTAATTACGTTTGGCCCCACCCTAATAAGTCCGCGTTCCCAGAGAGCGCAAACATTCTCAGGGTTTCCCCAGACGTTCTCTCCGAGACCTCAGACAGTGTAAGAGTGCTGTAACTAGTGCAATTTTATTGCTAAAGTAATAAAATCTACTGTGTTGTAAATACATGCATAACCTGTTTTGCAATATTGCATTAATATTGTGTTACTCCATAAAAGTCAAATACAAAGTTTGAAGTGAGATAAACATATAACAATTAATAATTCTTATTATTATTCATTACAGCTGGTCACGGTTCGTTGGGGTCCCGTTGGGGGCCGCTGCTTTTCGGTTTGTTCTGTTTCCGTTCATGCTTTTGGGGCTTTTCTTTTGGTGTTCTTCTGGGTTTTGCTTGTGTCACGTGTTTTTGTGGTCATCAGCTGTTTTGGGTTTCTGTCTAATGATTCTGTTCAGTGATTGGTTGCTGTCTGTCGTGTTCTGTGTATTTCAGTCCAGTGTGTTTAGTCCTTAGTTATCTGTCCATCGTCATACAGACGCCTTATGCATGCCTTAGTTCTTCCTTGTTCCTGCCCTGTTCCTGTACCACGTTCGCGTTTGGCCCGCGTTAATAAACGCACTTCTGCATGGAGCCCTGGTTTCCTGCCTGCATGTTCCCAGGCAGCGCTCGGTCGTGGGGCGCTAGCCGTGACACATCTGAGATATTGAAAAAAGTCTAGAAATTACTGTTTGGTTTATAATATAAATATGATTAAAACTATTATTGTTTTAAAATGATTACTGTACATAAAACAGCAAGCATTAGTCTACCAAACGATTCCAAGCTTCCGAACAGAAACGCACGTGTCTGCGTCCTTGGTGAGAAGATGCAAGATGTGGTTTTTTTTTGTTTTTTTTTAACCTGACCCTGGCTCACCGTTCCCTGTGCCACGCTAAGCCTGGTATTTGTTTTTCCTTGCACACTTTAACCACCATCCTGAGGCTTAGTTAAGGCCATAGCAGCGCTTATTACAGGCAGCACCTCAGGGATCATAAAAGATAATAAAAGCCAGGACACAGGAAATATGTCAGACACGCCAGCACCTTGCGGGAGAACACTTCCTCACGTAGGAGCGTGCGCAGCGCTCTCACCACCAAATAGGGATAACATCTTCCGAAGAAAAGGTCCAACACCGTGCTGCGACTGAAGTCTTCGGTATTGCTCCGATGTCTCTTTTCCAAGTGATGGACAGCTTTTATACTTCCTTCTTATTCCCTCCTCCTTTACCCTATCCTTTCATCAAGCTTATCATTAATACTGGAAACAGCATCCAAACATCTGGTGGGCACAACTGCAGGGACACTCACAACAGACATCCCGCTTTGAAGCCAGCGCCCCCCGTATAATTATTCCGATATCACCAAACAAAGCGGCTCATGTTTTTTCCATTTGCAAAGGTGTTTTCCTAGAGTGCTGGGTTAAGTGGTGCTTTCGCATCCCTACTATTACAATTGAAGATTAGATGGTGCCTGTGAAGCGGCAGAACCTCACGGCGTCGAATATCAAAACAGCTGCATGTTTCAAGATCGGCTCAGTAGGAAAGAATGTTCTTCTTGCATTGCCATGCATTTATTATTGACTTTTTGTTGTCTCAGCCACATTTCTTGCTTGTCCTGTCGCCAGTCATTGTTCCAGCAACGTCACTGTGGAACGCCTCAGCTGGGGTATTGTTACACATCTGTCAGAAGAGGGTCTCTTGAAATCCAGCCTTGTAGTGTGTCTGAATTATAATGACTTCAGTTTATATAGTGCCTGTGTGGTGTTTAAGCTCAGTGCACAGTAAAACGGCCTCCAGAAGAATGAACCTTAGGAGTGAATATGAGACTGAATGGATTAGTAATGAATGGAAGGGTGAAGGCAGCTATAACAGACGATATAACAGGCGGTGCAGCAAACAGACCAAAAAGAATCGCTGCTGAACGAATTGACTAGACCGACTTTCACTGACTGCCTAACTAATATTAACTACATTGTATAATATAATGACTATAATATCCCAATATCAGCAATTACTTCAGAAATTAAACTAAAAAAGAAGTATTTGTTCTCATCTTTTATTGATTTCATCCTTTTTTAAGCAGTTTTCTTCTACTGTTTCTTTCACAATTTGAGCTGCTGAACTGCTCCTCCCATGTAGCGAAATACTGTGTTTGTGAAAATGTGTGAATTAGAGCCCGACCGATAAAGGATTTTGAAGGCAGATACCGATACAAATATTTGTTGGTTTTAAAATCCGATATTACGATATATCAGCCGATATATATATATATATATATTTTTTTTTTTATTATTTCAGAAACGCGCAACAAAACATTAACAGATTTCCCTAACATTAGTTATTGAACACACTTCACCGATGATCTC
>JBBPDB010000002.1:19533568-19552822 GCA_037974465.1 Brachypetersius altus
TGGAGGAGAAGGTCTGGATCACAGTCTCCGTTCCAGTTCATCCCAAAGGTGCTGGATGGGGTTGAGGTCAGGGCTCTATGTGGTCAGTCAAGTTCTTCCACACTGAACTCCTCCAGCATGTCTTTATGCAGTTAGACACAGTCATGCTGGAAAAGAAAAGGTTCCTCCCCAAACTGGGTTCATAAAGTTGGAAGCATGGTGTTGTCCAAATTGTCTTGGTCTCCTGAAGCATTAAGATTATCCTTCACTGGAAGTAAGAGGCCCAAACCCTGTAAAACAGATGCGTCCCAATACTTTTGTCCACATATATGTATGAGCTCTGTTCTGATTGGTTGCCCTGTATTGTTACTTATTTGCTGGAAACACTCCTTGTGGGTGAAGCCTGTAGGGTGGACAGTTGGATATGTAAGTGTGTTGATTTGTGACATCACAAAAACTGAATTCAAAATGGGCAGTCTTGGAGGTTTGACTTTTCCATATGATTGTATGGGATGTACAGCACATTTAAAAAATTGAGCCATGTTTATATACTTCCATCATTTTCTCCACTATATGGGCCCTTTAAAGTTGTTCAGCCAGAAGGACCTTGGCACTGGCAGCGGAATGCTCTTCTATTCGGGTGGATCACACAGACGTGCGTCGACACATTTTCTCAGAAACTGTGCTGGCAAACTTACGACGCTTCAAAAAAGAGAGAGAGATTAAATTTTACGCCACAAGGAGTTCATATCTCATGGGCTTCCTAAAACATACGGAAGGAAAGTGGAAGAAGTCTTCAGAAAGCCTACAGAGGACTGCGGCCCTCTCGCCGAAATAAATATAGCTGTGTTCTGTCTCTCATTTGGCTAAAACACACTTATCTAGAGGTCCCACAAGATTGTTCTTTCCAGCTTGTTTTATAAGAGTCAGTAAAGTGAGCCTGAGGCCTAATCCAGTGTGTATAATATGTTTCTCCTGCTCAGCCTTTGTTTGCCACGTTCTTAGTAATTAATTACACTTTAAGTTCTCCCGCTGGGGCCGTACCGGTTCCTTGATGCATGAGGTTTATCCCACTAGTCCAAGTCTCTCCAAGCTTACTGGCAGTGATTAGTTAACTGACAGTTATCTATTCTAAATTCTGACTACATCCCTTAGTTATTAGTGCAATGTTTTCAAACTTTCAACTCATGTTGTCTGGTAACATCTATAAAAGTTCCAGAGCTGATCCAGAGCTCTCGCCATTTCATTTCCCTGTATACTTGTATACGGTGAAATGACAATAAAGTTCACTTTGACTTTGATTACTGAAGCAGAACTAAACACAACAGTGTAAACAGGGAGAAATGAGTGAAACAGACTCTACAACATGGGTATGACTAGCAAGTCTACCAACACCAGGGGCTGGCCCATCCAGACCTCCAGAGATATCTTGACTGTCACCTAAATAATGGGGCAGCTGGTAGCCTAGTGGTTAAGGCATTCGCCCTGTGATCAGAAAGTCCGGGTTCGATTCCCACGACTACCTGGCATCTCTGTGGCACTGTGAGCAAGGTACCATCCCCACACACTGCTCCCCAGGCGCTGTGTTTGTAGCTGCCCCCTGCTTCACTTGGTGAATGGGTTTAATGCAGCAGAAGTATTTCGTGCTGTTCACACTGTGGTGTGTTCACATATGACCAGATCTTCACTTTCAATAAATTTATGATAGTAAAATACAGCAAAGCACCATTCCAGAATGCATGTTGCTCTGTGGAGTGGCAGTGGATTTCTTTTGAAGGTACTTGGAGGTACTTCTTTTGAGGTTATGAGTCAATCAGCTTATTTTTTACTTTTTCTTCTTTTGAGAACCAGTTTTTATATGTCAAAATATCAGCTTTGCGTTTGTTGGTAGACCTCATCTTTAGCACAGACACTGTAGATGAGTTATTTCATTATCTGTATAAAGTTAGTTGGTAATTTCAGTTAATTGTAATGGACAAAAATACTATTGAAAACTAAGGAGTAAGTAAGCAAACTTCCTAGAAGGCATTCGCAGAGAGCAGTAGATTTTGAGTTTTCTCGTTTTGACATGATCTGTTTGTTAAAGGGGATCCTATGAAGCCCATCCATAGCTGCAACAATGTATTTAGGCTAAAGGATGCATTAGAGTCATTTTTGCATATGGCATGAAATCTCTGAAAATATCCAGGGCTATTAAAATGAGTGCCAATTGCCCATAGCTTTATAGCCTAGTAGCCTGGGCCCCTCACTAAAACCATTGTATCTAAAATTAGGTGACATTCTTATTCACTTCACAACATTATGTGTAAATATTTAGAATATCAAAGGTGGATTCCATAAGGATGAGTGAATAACATTTGATGTTAGTTTAATAGATTGTGAACGTATAATAAGCGTGTTTATTTGCTATGTATGGCAGGAGCAGCAGGGCTACATGCATTGTGTTTGTTTTCACAGCAGTTCCTTGAGCTGATAGACATGGGCTGCAATTAGTAGTGTCTTATTAAGTCTGTAGTGGTGCTTTGTTCTAGCTTCAAGATAATGTGTATGTACACACACGCAAGCACTCACACAATACAGATGTGCAGTGGGTCCCTCCTGGCCCTGTCAGAGTTTTTCCTGTGGTCAGCAGATTGCTGTCGCTCAGGGCCAGCACCAAGTCTTTAAACAGAGAAAAGAGATTTGGAGGTTGCTCCAGAAACAGAGAGTCAAAATCATGAATAAAGAATGTGAAAGAAGATGCACACAGCCTTCACATTTCGAGAAACAGTGACAATTAAAGAAAGTGCTATTGCTGACATTTTTCAGATGAAGGAGATTCACATTCTGGAGCAGCTTCACTCTATTGATAACCTCATTGTTTACTGAGACATTTTATTGAGTAATTGTATATTTTCATTTTGTTTCATTTTAAAATGTGATGTGATCTTTTTGTGTTTTTTTTCTATTGTTGTTTTAGGATACTTATGGGCATTTCATGTATGTGTTGTTATTATTATTCATTTTCTGTAACCACTTAATTATAACAAGAGTCACAGGTACCTGGAGCCTGTCCCAGGGCACACATACCTACACACACATACACACACACACACACACACACAGTCACAGTCAATTTAGAATCCCCAATTCACCTGACACATATGTCTTTGGACTGTGGAAGAAACCAGAGACCCCAGAGGAAACCCACGCCACCACAAGGAGAACATTCCAGCTCCACACACACACACAAAGCCTGGACCCGGACCTGAAACCCAACCTTTGAGATGTTAGACAACAGTGCTACCAACTGCGCTGCCATGGGGATTCTATAGTTATTTCTTTTTTAACACATTTTTCAAACAATTATGAGGTGGGACAGAGTTTATCTGAAATCCCTGAAACTAAGCCTGAAGAATGAGTCTCTTCATTTAAAACCCTAAAGCAAGATCTCTTCAAATTCCTCTTGTTTAATCAGGAAGTCTCAATCAATTTATCATGATCATTCCTGTTTGATTGGAATGAAAAAACAGTTCTATGATTGGACACACGTTTTAACAGGGGGCGGGGGGCGGGGGGCGGGGGTGGCGTAGTGGGTAGGATACTTGCCTCTAGACCAATAGGTCATGGGTTCGAATCCTACCTTCAGCACCACCAATGGGTTCCTGAGCAAGACCCTTCACCCCAAGTTGCTCCAGGGAGAGACTGCCCCCTGTTGGTAGGGAATGGAAGTCGCTTTGGATAAAAGCCGTAAATGTAAATGTAAATATCAAATCTGGCAATAGCACATGGCCTTTGTTCAGAATGTCCTGTGAGCACCTGCTAGATTTAGGTCCTATAGAGCTCAGCGCCTGCAGTGTCTGAAGAAAGTCATTAATTTGTGTGTAAATCAAGGTGACAGTTTTTGGGAAGAACAGATCAGGAGCAGTTTTCTCTTCTTCTTTGTTTTAGGTTCTTTGGTTTTGTGGCCAGAAAGCAGGGAAGCACAACAGATAACGTCAGTCACCTGTTCGCCGAGATGGACCCTGACCAACCCGCCACTGCCATCGTCAACTTCGTCTCCAAAGTGATGATCGGCTCCCAGAAGCGATGAGTCGCTCCGGAAAACTGCCCCCCCGGCCCCCCCTGCTTTCCTTTCATTTCTGTTCTGATGTATTCTCTGCTCTTTCATTTGTGTCTTAATGTTCAGCCAAGTGTTGGAGTGCTTGGACGCTTCTGCATGTGTGTGTGTCAGGACGTGTGTTGGGATGGCCTAAGGAGTCGAGCTCGGATTGGGACAGAGGAAGTGCAGTGAAGAGGAGGAGTGGTGCGGTGAGGAAGAGGGGAGAGATGACCTTCATCTCTGTGTAGGGTTAACGTCAGATACGAGGGACTGACGTCAGTGAGTGCGTTGTTTTTTTAATAAAATTAAAAGGAAAAGAAAACGTTAAAAAAGAGAGAGATGATGATGACGACAATGATGAGACCGATACTTTTGGATTGATATACCAAAGATCAGACGACTGTCAGGACATACCTGTAATTATTCGAAGGGTTTTGTTTGTTTGTTTGTTTGTTTGTTTTGTTTTGTTTCTTTGTGAAATGAGACTGCTTTTTGGAGAATGTTAAAAAAAAATCCTCTATACATAAATATTGATACTGTATTTCGTTTTCTCTGGAAATGGCATCTATATTTTCTTGCTAAAAGTACGTAGGAACATTTTGCATGTTGTCCCGTGTTTCCAGGCAATAGCTAGGTGGCCTGTTTAACTGAAACGGTTCACATACGTAGACCAAACCTTACAGGTAGCAAAAGCATATGCAAAACGGATGACCCCATCCACCTTTCCTGCTCTTTGGGCTCTTTCAGAAGTGTGAGGTCTCGTCCACTCAGTGCTCAAACATGTGATGTTTGTGAGGTCAGGCTGAAGAGCAGGCTGCCACAGGAGACTGGGTATATTTCACAAAAATGTATCAGTAAGCTGCGGGACTCTTCAATTTGAAGTAACTTCTGTGCATCACTTTTCTTCAGTGTGCCTGTCCTCCACAGACGGGACCGGCTCTAAATTTCACTGTTCGTTTAACCTCAGACAACCCGGTCCTGTCCAGTTGCAACCCTCTGGAAACCGTCTGTGTGTTTGCTGCCCTCCCCAGTACCTGCATAGGAAAGGCAATGTTTCTGTCAAGCAGTGCCCCCATCTCTCGCTGCTCTTTCTGGTGTCTGTCCAGCCTCTGACCTCTGTCCTCCTCTTACTGCCTGTGGCCCCTGCTTTCTAAGGCTTCCTGCTTCGAGGACTGGCCATTTTCCGCCGCTATTCTATCATTACGTCAGACCAGAACAGTCTAGATGCAAAGATTTGGATTTATCTCTGCATACTGTACCTGCAGGCCTTATTAAACACACACACACACACACACACACACAACATACCCCAAAGTAAGCTATATATAAATATATATATGTTACAAAAAAAACCTTCAAAAAGTGACTTTTACTGAATATTTATTATTTTGCTACATTGCTCTATGTTAACTCATATACTTATGCGTATGTTGTATAGTCTACCTAAAGAGTATGAAAGCTTTGGAAAAAAAAAACTATTTTGGCTAAGATTTCAAGTTGGAGAGGTTTTGAGAAGCATTTAGTTATTAAAGGTGTAAAGTGTATGTATTTGAAAGCTGGTCATTTTTTGGATGATTTTTCCCCACTGCCTTGGTTTTTAATGCCTCGTATTGTTTTAGGCTTTAACATAGGAGATGACGCGGCTTCGGTAGAGGGGAGAACGACCCCGAGCTCTTAGCGCTGCCTCAGCTTGAATGAGCTGTGGATGGCGTGCCAGGGGTGTTCGCTCCACTAACTTCAAACACATCGAAATTCCACGTTTTCTTTAGTAGCAAACAGCTTCGCACACTTCAGTGATATAGACCGAGTCCAGTTCTCCCCAGAAGTAAGAATCCGTAGTGCCATCAAGAGGCAAAGTGCAGGCATTGCACGTTCCCTGATCTCCTCTGAAGCTCTCCTGATCATTCGGACAGTTACTGCAGTGTTTTAACTGTAATTCGAGAAACATTTCCTCCATCAGATAGTATTGAGACGAGTCTGCTTTTCGTATATAGTCTATAATGTCGAACCTTTTAAACCGTTCAAACTCCAAAACACGTACGTAACACCCTTTTACCACGAGGTGTTTAAACGTATTATTAAGCAAAAAAAAGAAAAAGACAAAAAAAGAAAACTTTCATTTGCTGTGTGTAAATACTTTTTTTTTTTTTTTTTTTTTTTTTGCCAAAGATTTTATTTTACTTTTATATGCCTTGAGCTGAGTATGAATCGCTCTGTAGTTTTATCTGTGTGACGAAGGATGGCTCCTCGTCGGCAGTGAGGAGTACGGAGACTGGGTCTGGTGTGAAAATGCATTGGGCTACTCCTTTCCAAATGAGCCTTACACACAAAAAAATAAAAAAGAAAGCACTCCAATACGTTTTCAAAGCACTTACCTATTAGGAGTCGCGCGGAATAGCAAAAGTGAGGAATAAAAGACGTCTTTCCGAAGAGTGTGAGTAGTGAAGTGCGCATTAGAAATCTTTCTTCTCGGTCCCATGCATCGCTTGCCTCGTCATCACCTGGCCTGTACACTTAGATCAGCTCACGTCTTATTTATTATATAACTCGCCCGCAAAGATATCGTTGCATCATTTCATATTGTTACATTTAAAAAAAAAAAAATTGTGTCCCTGAGAGAAAGAGATCCCCAACCTTAACAAGCTTCTCACGTTTCTGCGTGTGAGTCGACAGTGTTGCGCACACTAACTGACAGTAGCTTCCGGCCTAATGTGTGAATGTGCTACAGTTGCTGTACAGTACCATGTGTTATTTGCCTTATATTGTATGGCTTGTGTTTTTTTTTTTTTTTTTTGAAAGACAAAATACATACTGAAGATCCAAATCAGATACATTAAAGTACACTGTTCCTTGAAAGCCTTGTGTGCATTTTCTCTTGGATTTCTTTTTCAGAATTGACCTTACATCTAGCAAAAGAAGGTGGACATTGTGAAGTCTCTCTCTCTCTCTCTCTCTCTCACTCTCTCTCTCTCTCTCTCTCTCTCACTCACACATTCTCTCTTTCTCTCTCTCTCACTCACACATTCTCTCTCTCTCTCTCACTCACACATTCTCTCTCTCTCTCTCACTCACACATTCTCTCACTCACTCACTCTTTCTCTCTCTCTCTCTCTCCCTCCCTCCCTCTCTCTCTCTCCCCCTCTCTCTTTCTCTCTCCCTCACACATTCTCTCTCTCTCTCTCTCCTCTCTCTCTCTCTCTCACTCATTCACTCTTTTTCTCTCTCTCTCTCTCTCTCACACTCACTCACACATTCTCTCTTTCTTTCTCTCTCTCTCTCACTCACACATTCTCTCTTTCTCTCTCTCTCTCTCACTCACTCACACATTCTCTCTTCCTCTCTCTCACTCACTCACACATTCTCTCTTTCTCTCTCTCTCTCACTCACACATTCTCTCTCTCTCACTCACACACTCTTTTTTTTGTCCGTGTGTATATTTGTATGTGAATTACACAATTGTACTTTCTTCCGAAAACTTTATTACAGTGTCAGATCACGCCCATTGATGGCACAGTACAAATCTGAGCAAATGGAAGCATATTAAATTGCTGAATCCTCAGAAGCTAACATCATGAAAGGTAAGCAGAATAAACTTCCTAGATCTGGACTGGAATGTCCAACTTAAAGCACCATTTAACAGAAAGAAGGGACACTATATGCCTGTGCTATACTGCGTGCACTACTGTCTGGCTTCTTTGTTCTATTGTTCATTGGGAACCCATACAAGGTGTGAATGTAATTTGGTGCAGCTGGTGGGGGTGTGGTCAAGCTTGGGGTGGGACTGTTAGGGGTCGTTCAGAGGGAGAGGCCTTATAACTCATTCTGCACACCTGTCCTGTTTCCCCATTAGGTATTTAACTCCTAATGACCACAGTTAGTGCTGGCCATCAGGGATGTAGTCTCAGCCTCAGACGACACGCCCACGGAACGTTGGCTAAACGTCTGATGCATATGGTACACTTAACTGGAAACACGTCAGGAATCTCGAAGTCGTCATCTGATTGGTTGAATTTTATCGGATTTCCGGGAGACGCGAGTGTCGAGTTTGATCCGACTGATTTACTCGGTGTTTTGATCAGATGTGGTAATGCAGACGCCATTGTTATACGAGCACAAACAGACCAATCACTCACTGCCTGTTTTCTTCTCCTTTGGTTTTCTATGCTCTGTTGTTGTGGAGACATTTCCACGCCCCAAAACGTGACGCTAAGCGAAACGAACTGTGATTGGTTGTTTGACATGTCAGTCAAACGGCCTTATGGGCGGGCCTTGGCCAAAGAAAGTGGCTATGAATTCCAGACCTTCAGTCTGAAGGTCTGGCTATGCAAGACTATCAGAGATGAGCCTGTATACCTGACGGAGCAGAAAATGCCTTGAAAGACTAAAAAAAACGCTTTTCTCTCCAACCGAAGGGAAAAATGTAGCACTGATAGGCCTTCAGACAAGGCTTTGCATGTTACCAAGGGCATATTGATATGATTGGGGCTTGCTTCCTCAAAATCCAGTCATTTTGTAATGAGACCATCACAACAGCAACACGGGGGGAAAGCATAGAGTGATGATGGAGTCCCACGCCGTTAGATCTAATCTAAAGAGGAGTTATGTGGGAAGTTAGCTACACATTTGTGGAGCCAAAGACCACAAGAATAACAACGTAAAAGAGATTTGAGACTGGTTAGCATTCTTTATACTGACGGTAAATGACTAATAATTTGAGACTTATCTCAAACTTCATGCCATGGATGGAGTAGGGACCTGATCTGAATTTTAAAAGTAAATAAAGGTAATAAAAGATGTCTTAGCTGGCCCACATTCTCTCGGACTCTCTTTGGTGAATTAAATCCAACGCATATTAGTAAATGAGCAATACTAAAGTCTTAACGTTAATGTTACTGTGATCTAATCAGAAAACCTGTGCTTAGAGATGCACTTACAGTAGAGGACCACTGGGTGTCAGTGTTCATCCTTGTGACTGAGACATATTTAGGCAAAGTAAAGGCCAAGCTGAGGTTATCTGTCTTTTACAGCAAAAAAAAAAAAAAACCTTGGTTTGTTGATGCTGGTCGTGAGATAGATAAGGCCTCAGAAGAATTTCTGGCGCTGTCTGTTGATGCAAGTCCCCCTTTGCTGAGCACATTGATGTGTGACTCAAAGAAGTGTCCGCCTCCAACACCCAAACAGTGGAGCCGTGCTTGTCCCACAGTTTACACTCACTGTATCGCTCCAGGAAATCATCCCTGTTTGACGTTACGGACAATGGAAAAGTACAACACAGCTAGTGATGCTGAGTGGGTGTGTGGGCTCCCTGCTCCGTAGATCAACGTTTTTCCCGTAAATATCATTGTGCCGCTGGAAAATGGCAATTTGCTCTCAGCAGGGGGTTCAGATGACAAGATGGGCAGCATTAGGCAGTCCGTTTGAGGCCAGAGAGGGGATAACCCTCTAATCTGAGCAGGCTTTGTGCACCAGGGAAGAAAATCTGAAAATCAATATTTCGTCTGGTTCCTGAGTGGAGTAATCTTTCACCAGAACAGGTGTCCCCTGGCCCAGCAAAGCCTCTTGTCCTTGCGTCACACACCCATTCGTGGCAGCCTTTGCAGGGAAGCCCACTTATATACTGAGGGCCATGTGGCTGGCAAATAATGTAACTCTTTTAAAAGTACTTTAAAGTTGTTTTGCTTCTGACTGATGATGGAAGCCAAGTGCATTTTCATTGGGGTTCAGAGAAATGGAGGCAGCTTGACGAAGGGCAGGCAGGGAGGAAATGTCCGGTGAAAGACGCCCCCCCCCCCCCCCCTCCAACGGGCAAAGCCGTAAGTGTTACACTGTATCGTGACAGTGGCAAATGTGATTCAAATGGTCTTCAGGTTTTTCCCCATTCAAACTAGCCCTAAGTTCCACTGAGTCAGTGAATCTTTGGGGCTTCCTCCAAATACATAATTCCGGATGTTATTGCAAAGTTTCACATGCGTGTCCAGTCTTCATCTTTCAATCTTTGAATGTTATTTTTCTCCTTACTTCCTTCCACAAATAGGAGAGGCAACTTTTCTGGCCCTGGGGCGAAATCCCCAATATTGATGTCAGTTTCCTGGTAAAAGACTGCGCTGAAAGTGTTTATGGCTGCATGTCAGCAAAAGTGTCCAGGGATCTACACTTGGCTCACTCACTGGCAGAGCGTGCCTCTTCAGAGAAAGGCTGCAGTAGCTTTCAGGCTTTCGTTGTGATTCATTGTGAATGTGCACCATACACTTCAACGCTTCCTTTTAAAGGCTTGGCCTTCGAATGGGCGCTTGCCCCAGTCCTGTAACTATCCCAGGTGCCCTTATTAACAGTGGTCAGAGCACATGAAGTTCTCTTAAAGCCTCACTTTTGGTGAGAGCTCAGCCCCCACCTCCCTGATTTACGCATTTCTCTTCAACAGGCAGGTCAAGTACATCCTTGTATAAATAGCCTGCAAAACAGGGGTCAAAGGTCAGGGCCAAGCTGCGCCGTAGGGGGATTGAGTGTAGAAACCCAAGAGGGATCAGGTGTCTCCTCCTTATTGAACAGGAGGGGCACTGGGAACACCTGAGTGATTCGCAAAGGGGTGGGAATGGTCTGGATGTAGAAAACACTCCCGTCTAGCTCCTGCCTCCTTGGAGAATTTGCTAAGAGGGGCAACCATCCGGCTCCGTTTTCCCTAAACAGGTCAGGTGCTTTTCCCGTTTCAGTTTACGAGCTGCTCTGCTGAGGCTGTTAGCAGAGGCCGTGCTCAGTAGCCATGCATCCCCATAGAAAACACTTAACCTACTGTGCAAGGCCTCGTGTGAGCCAGTCTTTTAGGAGGTAGTGCTCCTTCCAGAGCTTGAGTGCTTTGTTGCTTTGGGAAAAAAAGAGAAGAGGAGGCCTCTTGTGTTAACCACTAATTGCCTCTGTTCTCCCAGCATGCCCCAACAGATGGCTGAATGGTCAGCTTGGGTCAGGAAGGGTCAGAGCTGTTTGTGGTTGTTGTGACATGGCTGATGCTGTGCAGCATGCAGGTGGATGGCTGGATAGTAACCTATGACCTCTTCTCACCTTCCCCAGCTTTCCATAGGAATGTCCTAAAACTGGCTTTTCCAGGCCATCTCTGAAACGCCATGAGTCACAAGGCTTAGAAGAACAGATCAACATTTCCACAGTATGTACCGTGAACATTGTTACACAGCTAAAGGTGCTTGCTCTATGCTTTTAATGAAAGTTCCCATGCATACCATGCAAAGACGTAGCAATTACATAAATCCTGCAGACCACTCTGATTGTAACAGGACTCCAGGACAAGGGTTTGAGTCATCTACCCTAAGGTCGACTGCATAAACATCCAGGCCTAGTACAGTAAACAAGACCACGTGCTCATGAAACCACATGAGTCTCTTGTCAATCATAGCCTGGAGCGGTTTCACAGGTGTTGGGTGTCCCTTTGGCTGGTGAACAGGACAAGGTTCCTGCTCATAAATCATGATAATGGGCAGCAGGATCAGCTGTCCATCTTGGTCGATGATGGATTTGTGGCATGGGCTAATGGATGTTTGCATGAAATATTTTGACCCGGAGTCGTATAAAAAAAAAAAAAAAAATCACAGAGCAACGCTGTTCCTGGATCAGTTTTAGTCTTTGAGATGTGCAACTAAGTCCCACCCCTGCTGTAAAACTACTGATCCTTGTTCACTCCTTTTGCGTGAACCTTTATGAATACGAATCCTTGGCAGATTGTTTGTGCATGTGACTGTAACCGACTCCAATATGAAAGTGGTATTTGAGATGTATAATTGCTCAAACTGTAAAACTGCAGCGTTTGCATTTGGCAAGTGCTAGCCGTGCTCTAAAGTTGCACCGGGGCGTAATGTCAGAACACTGTGTGCTCTATGGGTGCCTCTCCATGGCCATGTTTAGCAGCTGTTACTGCCCATTCCTAGATTACACATATCTGCAAGAGATCTTAGAGTAGGATTTCTGTGCTGGGATCTGATTCCGCTTTTTATTCACGGCAATCTGAAAACAGAAACACAAAAACAGATCCCAGATCAGCATCCCTGCTCCGAGACGCTACGTAAGTATCGCAGGCTGAACAGGACAGTCTGTGCTCACAAGGTGCACGTAGGATCAGAATCGGCCCCCATATCACCCATATCTCCCTCTCCACCTCCCTGTTCCCTCGATCTCTGCCCCATGGGCTCTTCCATGCCTGTCTCAGGGGCTCCATCTCTCTCCCTCGCCCCCACAGTGCCATTCATCCTGCCTGCACCTATCACAACTTTCATCACTGCATTCTTTCCAGCGTCTGCAATGCCTGGAATGGAACGGGCCACTGACTCTTTTTTCCACGGTACAGGGTCCCGAGCGGGAACTCCCTGACACCAGAACCGGCCTCGCGAGCGGAGCCTCCACCTGGGTCACATTTGTTCACTTTTCGTTAGAGAAAAAAGAGGCTAATCTAGGATCGTGTATTGTTTTAAATGCTCTTATGAGAATGAACATGTATAAGGTACAGCTGATTCGAATACAGAATGATTAAGGCCCTTTGAAATAGGGCTTGCAAATGGAATACGTGTCACTTTTTGTCCTATTTATACTGGCTAATGTCATAGGATTAGTCAATGTAAATGAGTGACGTGACCTTCCACCAGTGGTGCTCCCGAAAGACAGATTTGCTCTACTGTGGCTCATGGCTCATCCGTTGTGGAAGTGGAAAGTGGAAGTCAACGGCAACTTTATTTTTCTGACCTCGAAAAAAACGTCCCTTTGAGCCACTTTATACATTTTGGCCTCGTACTCCCTTAAACCGGTTGTATCCAAACACAAAGTAGGGCAGACAAGAAGATGGCATTGTTGTTGTTTTTCTAGACTGCTTTTCAGCATAATTGGGAGTTGTTTTAGGATGTAAACACTCATATTCATGCCAAAATGTGTCTGTGTGTGTGTCTTTGCGTGTGTTTGTCCTCATACTGTACATATCAACTGGACGTGTGTGCGTGTGTGTACACTGTATGTGCGTAAATCCGAATGTCACTGATATCTCTGGGAAAGTGTTCTGGCCCTGATCGTGTCTCAGCTCCCAGATGCAACTGCCTCACGGGACGCCAGGATAGAGAGGATTCGCCGTAATTGTGGTGATTATTGTAAACAGGCACACTGGTATTGAGTTCCTCTTCCCTCCGAGCCCACTTCCTTCCCCGTCCGGGTGCTTCGCACGTCAGACTTCCCTGCCGGCCCAGCTGGAAGTGCCAGCATGTCTGGGTGTCTAGCTCTCTGCTTCACTCTCACATGAGCCACCTCACCCTTTTCAAGGCCTTATGACCCGTGCTGCGATCTGGTCAATTAGAGTGCTGATTGGTACAGTTGGTAGAGTCTCCCCTTGCAATTAAAAAGAGTAAAATGAGAAGTGTGATAACTGGTAAGCTCGTTAAGTCCTTATTCGTGACGTGATGTTCGCTGGGAAATGTAGCTAGATCAGATTCATCACGCTCATTTAAAAGGCTTCTGTTATTTGACACTGTTTACTCTTTACAATGCAATATAAGCACAAAAAAAAAACACTCCTTGTCTGTTGGTGAGACCAGAAAAATTATTACTATCCGACATGTTTTCCCAAGATTATCATTAATAGTTAAACAGCTCATTATTAAAACCTTGATCTTATTTGTTTATATAGAAGTGAACATGGGCAAGCATACATGTGAGGTTCTGAGCAACTTCGATAAGAGCCAAATTGTGCCCTTGAGTGTGAGCATCTCAAAGGGCAAGCCTTGTGGGGTTTACCCTGAATGCACTGGTTAGTACAGACCAAAAGTGGTCCAGAGTAGGACAACTGGTGTACTGGTGACAGGCTCGTGGGTGCCCAAGGCTCACTGATGTGTGTGGGGACCTAAGACCAGCCTGTCCTGTACATTTACATTTATGGCATTTATCAGACGCTTTTGCCCAAAGCGACTTTCATTCCCTACCTACAGGGGGCAGTCTCTCCCTGGAGCAACTTGGGGTTAAGGGTCTTGCTCAGGGACCCAGTGGTGGTGCTGAAGGTAGGATTCGAACCCATGACCTCTTGATCTGGAGGCAAGTATCCTACCCACTGAGCTACCTCCACACCGCCACCCTGTACAGTTCCACGGAATAGCTACTACTGAAAAATGAATGCAGGCTACAATGGAAATGTGCACTGCAAAAAAAAGTGCACTGCAGTTTGCAGCACATGGGGATGTATAACCACAGACTGGTCTGTCCCCTGTCCACCACCAAAAGTGTCTAAAAGGGGCATATGAGCATCAGAAGAAGGTGGCCCGGTGCTATAAATGACTTTTTACCACATGTATGTATGTCCTCGTGCCATCATCTATGCATGTGTGTGGCACCAAAATGCACTACGGGAAGAAAGCATGCCAGTGGAAGCAGAACCTTGTGGTTTCAATAACATTATGTAGATATTACTTTTACTTGTACCACCTACCTAAACATTTTTGCAGACCATGGCAACAGGATTCCCTACTTGCAGTGGCCTTGTTCAGCAGGAGAACGCACTCTGTTCCAGAATGGTTTAAGACACACGACTGCGTTCACGATATTGAACTGACCTCCAATCCGATCTGATCTTAATCCAGTTACGCTGGATAAACACCCACATACTCATACAAGTGCTAAGTCTTCAAACTTGCTAGAACAGCATCCAAGGTGGGTCACCATTAAACAACTTGAGTGGAGTCCAAGAGTAGATGTAGCTACATCAAGGGAAACGTTGGCTACTAAGTAGAACCTGCGACTGCATGTATTATAAAGATTTTGTTTTTCCTGGTCATCGCAATCTGTTTTCAAGCGACCGAGTTGTTTTCAAAGGGCCGGTATTCATACGCAGTAAATGGTGTGTGTAGCATCCTGGGTCATTTGTAGCTCAAAAGTGCTGAACTGGTCCTGATTGGCCCTGCTGGCTTACACTGCACAACCCTATAAAATATGCACTGATCACGGAGTGTTTCATTAATTTAACGAGTTCCCTCTGCTCAGAGGGAGCCTGTTCCAAACCCCCAAATCTCCTCCAGGGGCTATCGGTTTACAAAGGCCAGCATTGGGACACTCATCCAAGGCAAGCGTGGACTGTCAAGGTTGGGGTTTGCGAGTAATCACTTTCCCATGTTGCTGTGCCATGTGAGTCCAGTGTCCTCTCTGAAACAAGCAGGGTAGGAGACTGGGAAAGGACAAAACAAGGAGAGGAGCCTCACTCAAAGAGCCACGGAGGAAGAGTGAGATGGGGGATGATAGGTTATGATTGTGCAGTGTGGGTCGTCTTTCCTAATAGGAAGGGAGTATTTAATATTTGACATAGCGAGGAGAGGAAACTGTGGTTAGGGTGACGGCGCTAGAATGTGCAGTATGTGTCTGTATATAGGGCCTCCCTGGCCTGGCTGATGGGCACAACCAGGTGGGGCAGTGGGACTAAGTACCACTTGCCCCCTATTGCCTCATCAATGCAAATTAGCTTGGGCCCCTGGAACAGTATACTCTGGTCCCTAAGTGACCTCTTGGCAATCACAAGCTTCCTTGGATGGAGTGGGCGGTCTGTCGTGTACTGATGGCCATGGCCATCGCTACGTGGCTGGAAAGAGTACCTTCTTTGCTGCCAAGGCACAAACTGTGTGAAAGCATTAGCACTGACGTTTCAAATCCGCGGAGCGATGTGGAGCGAAGCTCGAAATGTCCGTCTGAAGCCGAGGAGGCTTGACAATTCGAGTCAGGTTTGATCAGGTCCGGACATAAGCCCCTTTCACATTCAAAATCCAGGCCATTATCAGGACTATTTCACCAGCGAGGTTCAGGCTTTGCCTCCTTCACAGCCTTTAAACTTTATTTTACTGAGATACACATGTTCATATATGTCATTATAATCCCAGTGAACTTCTGGAGGAAATGAGATGACTGCCACAACACACAAAGACAAAGAGAGACAAAAAAAAAAAAATTGTAGAAAGAAAAAACAACCACAATATAAATAGACTGTGCTACATACAGAAATGCTTGTTATTATATATATATATCTATAAGTAACATAGCTAAATGAAAAACTATTGACACTAATGGTAGTTTGGAATAAGTTATTAGAAAATCAGTAGTCATTAAGTAATAAAATTAATAAATAATTATATCGATCAAAGACTGACACACAGAGAAACCTCGATTGAGGGTTGTTTCTGATCCACAGGACTAACACAATGAAATAACCAGTTTAACTAATTAACCTGTCTAGCAAATGTTACATTTTACACCAGAGCAGCTGCACTTTATCAACTACAGCATGAACAGGACATGAATTATCAATAAAGGACTGTATGAAGCAACAATGTACCATGAAAAAAATATTACCCGAACGTCAGTTGCTTACAAAATGCTTCAAATATCTGACAAACTCCAAATGTCTTGGTGAAATGCTACACTCCCACACCTAGCTTCTCTAAAATTGCTAAAACAAAACCTTATTAAGAAAATGAAAGCATTTCTCCAGCTCACAGTGTAAATGCCATTCACACTTACACCAGAGGCACAATCGAAATATTGCGGTCTTGGCTTGCCAAAATGTGACAATATGCGTATGTCAGAGCACCATGGAGAATTGGCCGACGGTAACATTTCTATGTGGTTGCCTGCAAGCCTAAATCTTTACTGCCACCAGTTCCGTTAGTAAATTGTGGCAGAACTGAATACAACCATCCCTTGTCTTTGTTAAAATTTTATTCTAAGCATTTCCATTTACGGCATTTATCAGACGCTTTCATCCAAAGCGACTTCCATTCCCTACCTACAGGGGGCAGTCTCTCCCTGGAGCAACTCAGGGTTACGGGTCTTGCTCAGGGAACCAGTGGTGTTCTACTGAATGTAGGATTCGAACCCATGACCTCATGGTCCGGAGGCAAGTATCCTACCCACTGAGCTCCCTACTGCATTGTTTTCTGTATTACGTTGCTCGATGTAATGTGAGTGCATCAGTTCATGAGCCTTGTGTGCTTAAAAGAATTGTGAGACGACTGTATCATTATATATAAGGCACAAGATGATCCCAAAATGATTCTTTGGAGTGATGCCAGGACCCATTTAGAAAAGCCTATTTCTTTGTGATCTAACACACGGGAGCCACTCTGACACTGAAGTCCAGGGATCCAGTATATAAGTACAAATGGATGCAGAAGTAAAAGACTGGGCTTGGGTTGGGTTTGAATTGAATTTTCCTAGACTGCAGATTAGATGTGAAACCTTGTCTTGAAGCCTGGGTTGACAGATAATGCTGTGAGTTCAGTTAAAAATTGCAGGCCTGAATATGGCTCTAGCGTGGAACAGCCGTTTACTGCCAAAACGTCCATCAATAATACAGAAGCTGCGCCAGTGCTGCAGCAAGCCAGAATGTGGATGAGTTGGAAGGAAGTGGATGACTGTGGTACAGTCAGTGGTCTGGACGCTGGATGTCACTGACGGCCCGCGTTTCCTTTCAGTTCATCTGGCCCAGGCACACGCTGACTGGGGCCGAGGGATCGGGCGATCAGGGCCGTGGAGACTCTTACAGAGAGCTTTGGGGTGTGTGTGTATTTGTAGGTTATAGGGGTGTGTGGGGAGAGTAATTGCTTCTCACAGGACTATAGTTCTGTTGTTCTTGGGGCTCTGGGCCCACCTGCTGCCTGACCTTGACCTGGGCCATTTCGGCTTCAGCTGGCCGAGAAGAGCCGAGGTGACCTGGGCCTTGTTGCACCCAACCAGCCCTCGGGGCTCGAGGGAGATGGATGGTGACCCCACGACCTTCTCCATTCCTGTCGACTCAGTAGCGCAAGGCCAGCTGGCTGCAGCAGGTGGCCGGACTAATTTTCCCAGAGGTGCGTCCATAATGGCAGATCCTGGAGGATGGCTGTGCTCACAGTGAACACAAAGCAGGAACTGAAGGACCTATTAAATCTGATCTGGGACCTGCTCGCGTAATGCAGAGGGAGCTGAAGGAACTGTTCAGTCCGATCCTGGACGACCAAACAGAGACTGTATTTCCTCCCTAATAGCTCATGAGAGTGTATTGCACGTCCTTGAAGCAATTAGGTCCCCCTGTTTGCATTTTACAGAACTGAGACGTCATCCGCCACCCTGGAGTTTATAACTAATATACTTTGATAGGAAATAACTTTTAAACGCTTATAAATGATGAGGGAATCCCAGTGCTTTCGAAATCGGCCCGACGTGACACTCCGCACAGCTGGTGTCTCGTGCGTTAGAGAGTGTTGATTTGTTTTACTTGGTATGTCATATAGGTCTAATGACTTATTAAGTAAACAAAACTTTTTTGAATTTTTTTTAGCAATTTTCATCCTCCGGGACTTTAAATTGAGAACAGATTTTCCCCTTTTGCACAGTGAGAATGACCCAATGCAGGGAACTGGCTCCAGGAAATAAACTAGATACAATCGCAACACCCATAATTAAAAGTATTACTCACATTGATGTGTGCTCTGAGGCATCTCCACTCCAGCTCTCGCCTGGCGCAGCGTAACGTGCCCTGCTCCCTGCCATGCGGGTACTGTCACAAGTCTTCTTCCTGTGTGTGTGTGTGTGTGTGTGTGTGTGTGTGATTCTCTTGCACACTCCCTCTAGTAAAAGTTTTAAATATGCATTTGCTACACAACTGCTTAGTTCTTCATGTGTTACCTTTAGGAATATCCCACATACATATATTTGGAGTGGTATTTGTGACGGTGTTGCCGTGGGAACAATGCCAAAGCATTTTATCCCCTCATTGTGATTTCATCACTCATCAGCTCTCACGCCTTCCAGATGTTCAAACCTCCATAAAGACTAGGAAGCAGCCGTTTTATGTTAATAAAACAGCTGTTTCATGCTAACAGAACCTTTGCATTAACCTCTTTTAATCCATTCGTTCTCCAGCTATGTAAATACATGAATTTAATTGCATGAATTTAACAGCTATGTAAACACGTGAATCTGTGGTGGAAATATGTACGATGACATTTATATCGAACAAATTCTTACAATTTCTCTTTTGTCATGACTAACCGTTGGGAAACGATCACAACGGCATCAGTTATTTACGGTGGCCCTGAAGGGCAAAACACAACGACATTTCAGAAACACAACGACATTTCAGAAAACGGAAAGGGTAGGACCACACTTCTTGTTTGTGATTGGACAGTACCCATGTCACT
>JBBPDB010000002.1:19741387-19756248 GCA_037974465.1 Brachypetersius altus
GAGAGAGAGAGAGAGAGAGAGAGAGAGAGAGAGAGAGAGAGAGAGAGAGAGAGAGAGAGAGATAGTTTGTTGATAAGAGGCCAAAGAAATTAATTACCTGCTTTTTATATCTTTCCTCATTATGCTGATCAGACAGGACTGTGATTAAGGGCAAGTCACCCTGGGCACATACTCTCTCTCTCACACACACACATACTCTCTCTCACACACACACACGACTGTAACTACAGTCTGGTGTGTGCTGTAATTACAGCGTGTGTAGGCGTGTGAACTTGATGAGGGCACGCAGGGCGAAGGTTACAGACGTGTGTTAAAGAAACGGCTAAACTCAAAATATCAAAGGCTTCGCCGTGCCTTATGCTCACAGTCGTTAATGGAATAAATTCACTTATTAAACACAGTACACAGTTAATTATGCGGAACACGTCGCAGCAGACAATCAGCTGTCAGTGCTCTTTTGTTGTTTGTTTGAAAACACAGCTGACGGTTTTCAGGTCCCTCATATGCAAACTTGTGCGGTCGCTTGCTGGAGCGTGGTTCGGCGTAGGTCTCCACAAAACTCTATATTTATCTCTGATATCAGTATTTAGAGACTGGAGCTCATTCGTTGGTGCATGGTTTATATTAGTTGTTACCCTGAACTTCATCAGTGGTTTGTTTCGGACTACAGAGCACTTGACTGAGGCTTGATGTGTAAAAACCCCAGCTGTGCTCAATACACTCACACCAGCACCACACACACACTCTACCAGGCCACTACTAAGTCAGTGTTAATGCGGTCTTAATGAAATCTGCTCAACAGAAGTCCAGTGCTCAAAAACGGACCATTAATGGAAATGGTGGGACGTTTTCAAGAAGGGCTGTATGGTCCAATAACATTTGCTCATTTATTCATTCGCCTATTTAAATGTTTTACACCTTAATTTATGGTGTATATGTCTCTTATTACTGTTTTAAATGTTTTAAATTAAACTAAAACTAAACTAAAAGAGTTTTAGTTTCAACTAAACTGAAGTGAACCAAACAAAACCAGTAAACCTCAGTGGCTGCCAATGTCTTTGGACTGTGGGAGGAACCCGGAGAGCCCGGAGGAAACCCACACCACCACCAGGAGAACATACAAACGCCACACACACAAACACACACACAAACAGGACTCGAACTCCCAACCCTGGAGGTGTGAGGCAACAGCACTACCCACTGCATCTACAATTTGTCTGACGTGCACAGACTGTGGAAGAAACCCTTGAGCAAACTCATGTAGGCATGAGAAAAGCTTGCAAACCTTCACTATGGTTTCCTATGGTTTTTAAGCAGTAACCATAGTTTTACTATGGTACCCCCAAGGTACTTTGGTACTACCCATAGTTTTACTATGGTTTATCCATAGCACTTCATGGTAGCTACTACTATGGCACTACCATAGTGTACATATAACACTTCATAGTTACCAAAAGAAACATGAAAACCATGAAAACCATGGTTATTTAATCAGAGTAAACCATGGTTAATTTTGGCAAGGGTCCGCATGGAAAGGACCCTCGACGGCCCCAGCCAGGAATCAAACCCAGAACCTTTTGGCTGTAACTGCTCCACATTGCTGCCAGCTAGTTGGTCAAGCAGGAAAAAGGTTGGTTTTATATTGTTTTGTTAAATTGTATATAAATACACGTCAAAAATAAACGAATTACTTTTTATGCTTATTGGGGTTTTTTATTTGTTCAGTTTATCATATTGAGTAAAATAAACTAGGAAATTATAGGCTCTAATGAGGGGTTTAACATGTAAAAAGAAACTACTTTAATCAGTACAGGACCTTTACATTACTTGGAGTGAAAGGGAACTGCTTCAAAGAAACGGTCACGGCTCGGCCAGTGGCCAGTAGGAGCCACTGTTTTGATTTCGTTTTGGGGCTTTTATTTTGACATTCATGTATGGATTGTGTCCTGTCTCTCATTTTCAGCTGTCCTGTGTTTAGTTTAAGCGATTATGTTTTGTGATTGGTTTCTGTCCGTGTCTATTCATGCTCTGTTCTTGTGAGCCGTGGTTATCGATCCATCGCCTCATTTAGGAGCACAGCCCTGTATTCATGTATCGGCCATCGCGCCAGGTTTCTGTTCTTGTTCACGTTTTGCTTCAATAAAGAGCCTGAAGTCATGGATGCCTGCATGCCTCGTATCTGGAATCCTAGGGGTAAATCTGATTACAGAAACTTGATTAAATCTAGCCTTTTAAGAGAATACTATTGGGAAGGAAGTGCAAAGTAGGTGTTTCCAATAAAGTGGCCAGTCAGTGTATATGTGTGCATCACTCGTTTGCAACCCCTACAAGGCTTTGTTAACACAAACGTGAAGCAGAGTATTTTGATATGATGTGTGCTTTATGCGCCATTATGGTTCTGTAGTACAAATTGAGGATCCGTGGCTGTTCCAGTGGGTCACGGCTGCAGTGTTTCAGTGCAAGAGCATTTGAATTATATATCCCCACATGGGTCAGCCACGAATGAGCCATGAATATTAACTCATGATAAGTCATAAATCCACTGGGCACACTTTATTGCAGCGCAATTACTTGGATATTTAACTAATTGATTAAAAGCAGCATGTTGCTTTCATTTCAGTCCACCATTCCATACAGTCTATGCTGGACTCTCAAATCATTCAAATAATGAATTGCGATTAAGTGCATTATGTTGTGTAATGAATCATGCCTAATAACATTTGAATAACAAATTTAACCTTAAGCAAAGATTAACAAATAAACCATCTTGCTCATATATCTGGTTCCGAGGGGAACTAGAGCTTTGCACTTTGCTGTTGCTTGTGTTAGTCTGCTGCTCATTGATGGATTTATAGCTCTCCCACAGGCCCTGTCCTGCAGAAGGCGTCCACTATATTACGTCTAGTTTTGAAGGAACTGCAGTTTTATTAATTACGGTTGCTTTTGTTTGTCTGCTGTTGCGAGTTTGAGTGCAAAGGACCTTCTTAAGGTATGAAGAACCTTCACATTAGAAAAAGTTACTTTAACAAATTAGTTCTTTCCAGAGCCTTTACAGTGTGGGGGAGGCTCCTGGCATGCACCCATTTCTTGTTAAAAACAAGGTTCCTCTTAGAATGATCTAGCACTCTTTCTAGCACCTATATTTAAAAAGTGCAGAGTCCTAACACTGTTTATTAGTCAACCGAAAGTCTCCAGGCATTTGTAGATAAGGGGACTAGATGTATTGCTGCAAGAAAATGCAAAGAGTAATTGCGTGGTTGCTATAAAAGCAGTTTTTGGAACAACAAAACATTATATATATATATATATATATATATATTAGTGGTGGGCCGTTATCACCCTTAACGTGCTGCGTTAACGTGAGACTCTTATCGGACAATAAAAAAATATCGCCGTTAATCTATTCACAATGTTGGGTTGGGAGCTGGGTTAAATAACTACTCGTATTTTCAGATTTTTTTCCAAAACCAAAACGACAAAACGGATAACGGCTCGTTTTTCCGATTTCCCATTTTGTGCTCGAATCAAAAATGGAAAAAACAGATAACGAACGCTCATATTCCATTTTGGTTTCATTGAGTTTCACACACTGAAAGACTACATTTCCCAGTCTCCCTAGAGGCTCAGTTACCCGGAATGCAAAATTCTTTAGGCAACAGGCTCATTCTGTAACACTTTAGGAATCGATAATAATAGCATCGACATCGATTCCCATCCCTTCGGCAGAATTCAAATGAGCCATTTTAATCTAGATTAATTTCAAGATTAATTCCAAGATTACAGTGAGATTATATACGGTTATATACGGTTAAGGATGGCTGAACATGTTGCCACATTAATGGGCTCCCTCTTCTCATATATTAACTTTTATTGATATTTTGTCTGATATTTTGTTTACAAATCCATTAATACCCTGTCCCTGATCAACCGATCAAAAATCTGAATTCGCTCACACTATTCTGGATATTAATGGATGTTTTGATATTGGAATTTTGCAAAAAATCGATACGGGCTCTGACAAGTATATGACAAAATAAAATAACTTAAGAAGAACAATAGTTTGACTGTTTCCACAATCTACACATTCTGGCTTTATGTTATATCCACAGTCTTGTAATACTGCAAGCTGTAGGCCAGCGTGGTTTAAACTGCATCAAAACTCAGGAGGTCACGGCTTTACAGGCAGGGATGTTATGAAGTGTTCTGCTGCATATGAGAGTGTGTTTAGGAGAGAGAGCTTGTTTTATGTATTCAGCTCCGTCCTCGTTTCTAACCCAATTTGATTATTTATTACTTTCACATTTATTTATGGACTGAGGTCATCTAGGGAGAGGACAGCAAGCTGGACGCTTAGCAATGGAAATACATATATAGAAATACAGGGCACACACACACACACACACACACACACACACACTTGTTTTCACACATTATCAATCATAGATTCCATATACACTGATTAGCGACTTCATTAAGGACATCTACCTTCGATCCATATTCACTGTCCATTTTATCAGCTCCACTAACCCTACAGGTGCACTTTATAGATCAGACACACTGTTTCTTTGCATCATTTGTTAGCCCCCTTTACTCATCCATCAATAGTCAGGAGCCCCCCAGGACGAGCAGTGAGCGGGTATTATTTGGCTGGTGTCTCATTCTCGGCCCAGCAGTAGCACTGACATTGCAAAGGAATATTAATGTGTGTGTGTGACCACACCTCTCGTGCCCTGTGGCTGGGGGGCAGTGTCATCCTTGCAGAGCTCGCGATAGACTTGTTTTATCATAGACTACAGGTGATCAGTCTCAGTCAGAGCGACTCTGTATGGATTTGCAGCGCCCCCTCCTCAGAGACACCTAGTCACTTCCTGCATCTTGAGTATTAGATCTGGGGCCGTATTACAGAAACTTCCTAACTTGAAAATCCTATGTTAACTTTCTGGTAACCATGGTATCGCCAGTTTAGGATCATATTTAAAAAAAAAGGCCATTACCCAAGATGCATATATAACAGATATAAATCCACTCATTTTCTTAATGAGGCCGTCTGAGGCCGTCTTATGCCACATTAATGTGTGTAAATACAGAATCATGGATCTTTAGCGAAGATACGTCACCTGGGATGTTGATTGCTTAATTGTATAATGGAACACGCGTTATGTTTCTTATTTATTCTGTCCTAGACATTTATATGTATCCGCATGTAGCAAAATTGTTCAAATCCCACCCTTAACAGTAACAGCAGTAATAGTTTTGTTCTTTCAGCTGCAAAAAGTAAGTGTAGCTTCTGGTAAAAGCACTTTACACAGTCAGCTAGTTTGTTTGGTGGCAAAATTCTCACTCTACTACAGAACCCACACTGGCTCCCTGTGGAAGTTCAAAACCTTCAAAAACGGACTCCTGACTTATCAAGCAGCGTCGCTCCACGTCCTCTCAGAGCTTCAAGCGCGGCTCGTCTTGAACCTCAAAAGAAGAAGAAGACATGCATCAAGACTCTTTTTAGTCTCGCCCCCCTAGTGGTGGAACAAACTTCCTCGCTGTCTAACCACTCCTCTCGCTTATCTCCTATACATTTTTATACATAACCCTAACCCTATCTAATAAAAAAGGCACTTACCTACTTAGCCATTTTCTATACTTGTGTCAGTGGTGTAAAGAGTAACTGAAAACCGTACTTGAGTAAAAGTACAGATACGTTACTGTAAAAAGTACTCCTTTACAAGTTACAAGTCACCAATTCCAATAAGACTTGAGTAAAAGTCTTAAAGTATCCGGTTTTAGAAGAACTTAAGTATTTTACTCGTTCTGAATGTAGGCTCAAAGAACACCAAGAAACGTGAAAAACAAGAAACTGTTCATTTATGAGGTTTATAGATAAAAGATAGTGAGGTATATAGAAATGAAATTGAACACCTCAATATTTCAAAATAGCACATATATGTTAATAGCATCCAGTACCTTCAGCGCCCTGCAGATGGCGATATCGCCTCTTCCGCCCAAGAAATTAGCCGTGGCAGATAAAGATGCCGACTTGTCGCGCACAATCACGATGTTGTGAGTAACGGTAAGTGTGCGTTCAGATGTAATGGAGTAAAGAGTACATATATCCAATCAAGAATAGAGTTGAGTAGAGAGTAAAAGTTGCTTATATGTTTGATACTCAGTACAAGTACGAAGTAGCCAAAAAATACTTAAGTACAGTAACGAAGTCCATTTACTCAAATACTTTACACCACTGACTTGTGTATTAACCTCTGACTTTTTTTTTCCCTTTTTCACAGGATTTGTTAACTTGGCTGGCAGTAACTTAGTTAAAAGTAGATGTTGATTTGAGTGTAGCTTTACAGGTTTGAGGAACAGATGTACGTCGGATAAGAGTGTCTGTGCTAAACGTAAACATCTCATATTATACTGGTTTTCTTTTGATTTCCTGATGTCCTAGAAGAAGAAAAAAAATGCACACACACACAGGGCCAGGGACAAGCGCACACAGCTGGTGACTGTTTAAACTGAATCATAGAGCAAATATAGAGCATAGGTCTCAGCCTTTTGTAGCAAAAGCCAGAAGGATTACGCTGAGCAAACTCCACAAGCCCCTCTCCAGTGCACAAAATAGAGAAGAAAGGTGAAAATGATTGGTTAAAGCAGTGATGTGTGTTTGTGTGTGTGTGAGGAGTTTGGTCTGGTGCCTGTATGGTCCTGTGATAAAACTAGGAGCAAACAGTGAAAACCGTTATCAGATTAAAAACAACACAATTCAGTAAAAAAAGCTTGAGGAGCAGCTCAAGCTTTACTGTGTTGTTTTAATTGTGTTGTTTTCAATCTAATAAACATATTAAGCGTTGTTTACGTCCAGAGCGACGTACATCAGTTCTTTAGGAGTCCACATCTGTTCCTTAAACCTGTAAAGCTACACTTAAATCAACATGTACTTTTAATCAAGTTACTGATACACAAGCCCTGTCATAAAAGACAAAAAAAGTCAGAGGTTAATACACAGGTATAGAAAATGGTTACGTGGGTAAGATCCTTTTTTATTAGATAGGAAAAGATGCGTAGGAGATAAGCCTAACCAGATTTAAGATTCAAGATTCAAGAGAGATTTATTGTCAATACCACAATATACGCAGTATACAGGGTATCGAAATTCCGTTTCACACAGGCCCCGCCCCCATGGTGCATTCTGGCCAAGAAATAAAAGTAAATATAAGAATATTAAAAACTAGGAACAAAAATTACCCGTAAATATAACGCCAGTCCTTACCCATGAATACTAATCTAAACTAAAGTTAAACTATTGTACAACAAAGACAGGACAATAGACAATACTAAAGTGATAGAGATTATGGCCTTGTGATATTTTGTGACACTCCTGTATGCTACTGTTTTTTAAAAAGACTTCTGTTTGGTTCCAGAGGTTATGGTTAGGATTAGGAGTCGTTTAAGCGTTTGCTGGAAATTTGGGTATGGAAATATTAACAGGTCTTGTTTTCACTGATGAATTGTAATCAGCAAGTAAAGCTACAAACTCCTCCCTCTTAAGCTGCGTCCCTTAAAATCTTTTTATAAAGTGTTAATTTGCCAAACATGAACACACCACAGCGTGAACCTCTTCCTCTGTATTTAACCCATTCGCCAAGTGAAGCAACGGGCAGCCAGGAACACAGCCATGGGTGCCTCATTGGTGCCACTAGCAGTCCTGGGATTTGAACCCACAACCTTCTGATCGCAGGGACAACTCCTTAATCACTAGGCCACCAGCCACATGCACCATGAGTAACTGAAAATCACTGCATAGACCTATAAAGCATGTGAGAGGACCGTGCCCAAAATTACAAAACACTTCAAATGTGCTTAAGCCTACCTTAATTTACACCTGAAAACACACAAAACCCCTTCATTTGAATTTAAGTGGCTGTTATTTTGTGAAACCGACCCCTTAAATTTACATTAAAATAAGTTTAAGTGTGAAACCCTTTAATTTTTTAATTTAAGGCGTTAATTCAGAAGATTCAAGGTCATATAGTGAGGATGTGAGTGTGCTCAGGTCCAGAGTTTCCCGTAAGTCTAAAGAAAACATGAGCGATAGAAGAAGAGATGGAGCGCATTATCACTAATAATGTCACAGCTGTGATTTGGTTGCAGGCAGATCATCACAGCTATGCTGTTATTCATTATAATGCATTAGTGTTAGAAGCGTTCTATTGTTCTATAGCACCAAATTTAGTGTCAAACATGCTTTATCTGGGATTCCTTCCACCAAAAAGAACATTGTATATAATGGATAGAACCATAAAAATGTGGAGCTCAGCTCTGTTTTTCAGTTTTTAACAGATTTCGCTGAATGTGGTTTTGTTCTCACAGTGACAGTCTTGTTTGATGGTTTGTATCCAGATCTTTCTGCTGAACGTTAGCTGTTCTGCCGTCAGGCTCCTCACTGAAAAGTTTACTGAGGAACAATGACAGGGTTGGATGCAGACCTGCTGTCAGCATCTAACTAAATAACCTTCAGTGTGAAATATATCTTAAAAAGTTTTTCCAAGGTATTCATTTTTTGTTTTGTGTAGAGAAGGGCATAGATTAATCTCATTGTAATCTTGAGAGAGAGCGAGACAGGTTTAAAACGGGCGCGATCCTGAAAAGTCACGAACCAGAGAGAGAAAGAGACAGACAGACAGAGAGAGAGACAGAGAGAAAGAGAGAGAGAGACAGAGACAGAGAGAAAGAGAGAGAGAGAGAGAGAGAGAGAGAGAGAGACAGAGACAGAGAGAAAGAGAGACAGAGACAGAGACGGAGAGAGCGAGACAGGTTTAAAACAGGCGCGATCCTGAAAAGTCACAAACCAGAGAGAGAGAGAGAGACAGAAAGACAGACAGAGAGAGAGACAGACAGACAGACAGACAGAGAGAGAGAGAGAGAGAGTAAATCCGCGCTAAAATATCAAGGTGAAAGTCATCATCGCTTGTGTAATACAGACCCAGCTCCCAACCCAACTTTGTGAATAGATTAACTGCGATATTTTTTTTATTGCACGATAACAGTCTTGCGTTAACGCCACAGCACTAATACATATATATATAAATAATACATCTATAAATGTTTGTTTGTTATGCCTGTTTTTGTAAAGACACCATGTGAAATGTAAATCCCACTATAAACAATCTAGTCTTACTAGATGAACTACTGACGCACATATTCTATACCATTCAGAGGCTGTTAACACTGATGATATATTTCGCCGGACATGCAGTTAAGGGACATTTAAGTCACAGTTATTTCAGGAAAAACCAAATGCCACAGCATTAAAGGCCTTGTTTGCCATTAGGAACTCGTAGAGTAAATCAGTGCAGAATGTTAGTGGCTGAACCCCTTCTGTATTTAATTGCATGATACAATTTATTTTTAACTGAACATATCATACGGGGTATGTTTAACTCTACACGTTGCATTGATTTTAGATTAATTCATTTTGTGACGAGCGCACTGTGGCTATGAACCTCATCCAAGAGAAGGAGGAGAACCCCAAGAGTAATTGCATGTGTGCTGTAACTGAGAAAATGAATAACAACTTGCAGATTTCGCAGACATAGCCACTTGGATGCAGACGAGCTAACACATGGCATGCACACTGCACCCCATATATGATTGTGCCTTTTTTTAGCAGGCCGACACACGAGGCTTACTTGTGTTTACTAATATTTACTACAGACGTATTGCATGACCCAAGCGTTTACGGCCCCATATGGTCTAAATAAAATGGCAAAAGGTATCCCAGCGAGTTCGAGTGCTTGTTGGTGTAAGTGTATATCGGAGGTGAAAAAATCGAACGTAGGCAGGAAGACTCTACTCAGAGCCTTTGGTGATATAGTGCGCTGTATGTGGAGGAGGGCAAACAAAGCTGATGCAGGCGAGAGAGACACCGCTGACGAGGGCCAGACAGGGCAGCTCCGTGTGGGACATGTCTAAGCAGGTCTTATCTGGCTCCACACAATTTCATGGTTGTTTGAAACAAGTGGGCCATGTACAACTCAATCATTGGGATTTCTTTCTCCGAAAGTTTCCACGATTTGCCATGAGTTGAAGGCTCGGGAGGGTCAAGGGGACCGTTTCCTGCAATTAGACTGAAACCTTCAGGCAACAGACCTTTTTAACCAATATTTCTTTCGATATGCTTTACTACGGCTGACAAGGCAGCATTAAGTGTCGACTCATACCTCCGTTGCAGAACTCAAACTAGTGTAAATATGGAAAAACATGACATTACACTTCATATACTGTGAATAATGCACTTTAAATTCAAGTGTGTTAAAGGGTCGAGAAGTAACATCACATAACCTGATGAATAGATTATATAATAAGTGTGAAGAACATTTTCACATGATCTGAACAAACGTAAGGCTTTTTTTCTTCATGTGTAAGTTCTTTAAACCTTTTAAAAATGCTCCATTATACATCTCGTTTCTCAATTCTCGTCCGTGTTAAAGGCTCTTTAGGGAACCAACTAGTGGTGCAACGGATCAAAAAAATCGCGGTTCGGATCGGATCGTGGTTTTAAGTCACGGATCGGATCAGTTTTCGGATCAGCAAAAAAAAAAAAAAGAAAAAGAAAAAAAGAAAAGATGAATTAAAGTTTCCACTTATTTAAGTATTTTTGCCCATTAAAAACATTCAACTCAAGACTCATTCCACGCAATTATATAACGACAGTATAGGGCATAATTACAGTAAACCCCCAGTTTCACGCGGATCCGGACTCGCGGATCCAGTCACACACGTTTTTTTTTTTTTAGAAGAAACTGATCGTTTTACGCGGTAATATTCAAAACAACATGGAACCTGCAAACATTCTTCGTTTTTTTTTTTTTGCTTTTATCGCGCCAATATGTTGTTTTTTTTAAAACTCATTTTAGTTCTTCTGGCCGTAGGCCTCGCTCTATCTCTCTCACTGTATCTCTCTCCTGCCTCTCTCTCTCTCTCTCCCTCTCTCTCTCGAGCTCCTCCACTCCTCCGGTCATGACTATCGCTTGACAGACTGACTACGCGCTCCATTCAGCGGAGCTTTAATTTTTCTTTCGGATCTTCGGATCACATGTGTGCCGAACCGTGGAGAGGGATCGGTTCGGATCCCGGATCAACAGTGATCCGTTGCACCACTAGAACCAACAGTGGTTCATCTACGGCGTTGTAAGAGTTTAGCGAGGTATAAAAGTCTAGAAATTCACATTTGATTATTTTTTATTAAAGATGAAAAGCGTTTGGTTTGACTTTCCCGCTCTGTCCTACAGGAGGCTGGTTACAGTGCCAGACCTGTAAAACGTGTTTAGAAACTGGAGATAATTATGCACTGGTTAGAAGCTGATAAAACATCACAGCTGAGCTCTCCAGATTAACATGTCCGTAAACCTCACAGAGACTTATTCTTGGTGAATTCCCCAGTTATCCGTCAACGCTCGCAAAACCAGCTGAGTCCGGGAAAAGGCACTCTCGGAAGGTTATTCACAGAGTGATGCAATAAAAAAACGGCTGCATCATTCCTTTCAGCCACAACTGGCCTGAAAGACAAAAAAAGGGGGTTTACTTTGTTTGTTTGTCTCAGCCGTTTCACAACGGGTGTTGCGGTTTGCTAATCCGCCGTCGGTTGACATGTTAACCATTCTTAGCATGAACTCACTGACCTACTGCTGAAGCGCCTGGGCTGAATGTTATGTATTGGCATGTTTTTGTTTTTGTTCCTTCGTCGTCTTCATACAAGGATCTCCACTAAATACTGACGGCTGACGAAGTGTTTCAGGCTGAGAAATATTGGAAGGTGATCTAGCCTCTTGTCCCGAGAACTCGCGGTCATCTGCGATTCTCAAAATTACAAGAATCGCAGATGACCTGCACTGCAACCAATTGTTGGGACTATCAGATAGGGTGGAGTACGAAAATAGCTATTTCCTCTGGAGTTTTAGGAAATCTGTGCAATAAATCTGAGAAGAAAGCAGAAAAAACATGACTAATATAAATCGATGTGTTTGCAATACTCCGGGCTTTGTTTTAGCCTTACTAGGAACCGGAGGAAGCTCGGTTGAGCGCAGCATGAGCTTGAATATTTCATCTTGTGCTGTTGATGGACTAGAGCTGCGTTTGTTTTTAAAGGAAAGATCTGCAAGATTGAAATCTTTGATAAATTGGACCAGAAACAGTTTTATGTAGTGAACGGCATTCTTGGGTGCAATCATTAAAACATACATGGAGCATGCCGTGGACTGCCTGCCGGGTCCGATGACCGCAACACAAAGAAGCAACTTTACCAACTTTATATCGAAGTATAGGCTTTTTTTTTTACTAACGGCAGATGGATTAGAGGCAATGATTCATGAGTCAAAGCCAAGCTATATAAATCGAGTGCATAATAAAGACAACAGGCTTGTAGGGGATGTCTGAGTGAGATCTGCCTTCCGTTGTGCACCATTTAAAATAATGTTCAACGCACCAATGTATGACCTAAATCTCCCAACGTGGAAAAACAAAAAAAACGCATGTTCATGCTGACTGCCTAGGCAACACTGGCCTTGACCGGACAGCATTACTTCAGACTCCCATTTTGTTCATTTCATCTGAAAACTAACCCTGTAATCCATCTACACATACATAAAACCTTCTTAAGCAGCTCCATGGCCCATTTATTTTCTCCCCCAGATGTTTTCTGACATCCCAGTAAAAGCCAGTGATAAAGAAACATTGTTTAAAAGCAGGGGGCTTGTGGAATTATTCGAATTAGGAATGATGTAAATCATGTGTTTGTCCATTCCATCATAATATTCCTCTTTTCGTTCGCGGCGTTATTAGTGTGTACAATGTAAACATTGCAAGCAAAGGAGAACGGAGTGTGCTTTAAAACAAGGCCTAATTGGTATTAGTCCTTCATCACTCTGCACGCCTTAATTGGCAGTCGCTTACTATTAAACCTCAGTGTAAAATGGATCAGTAGCTTTATGGCAAAGTCATGGCCATTTTGTGCTGCTTAAATACGTATGTTTTTTCAGGGCCTTTCCATAACGATTCGCAGAATCGAATTCACTCAGTCACAGTCCTGCACAAACTGGAAAGCTATTGTACTGCACCATCATTTAAGTTTATGTACATTTTTGATGCAGCGACCTCATTTTTTAACACGCTCATATAATATTAGCAGTGGTATCTCGCATATAAGGCTCAGAAAACGGCTTAGTGGTTATACAAACTTATTAACCCGAACAATCCCTACTTGCAAAATTGCTTTGCTCTTGACTCTCTGCGAGTTAAGATGTGTCTGTCCTCTGGCTCTAGCCGTACCTTCATTCATCATACGGAGAACGCTGGTCTTGGATCAGTTTATGACTTTTCAATAGCATTGACGGGGGCTACATGGACCAATCAGAACTGATCTTGGATCAGCATCCTGATACTAAGACTCTAGATAAAAATGGGCTCTAGACTTTCCTGGAACAGGACACTGGTCTGAAACCCTAACCCGCTGAATACCTGCCTGTGTATTTTTATCTGGACTCCAGGCTGTGGCTGATGCAACCCTTCAGAGACAGGAGAATGGGGGTATAGAGGAGGCTGGTAGAGCTCTGTACAGACAGGACGTGTGGATGCGTGGACGAGTGTGTGTATGCGTGTGTGTGTGTGTCCATGTGATGGGGGGTGGAACTCAAGCCCTCATACTTTACATTGTAATCCCATCTCCTACTAGCACCTCAGCAAGATTACAGAATTCCACACAGGTCTCGACGAGATGAATCCCAGTTGACAGGCCAACAGAGGCAGTGTTTGGAGGGAGAAACGGAGCCTGGTAATGGAGCGCTGTCCCGTCACCCCCCGCCCCCCCCCCCCTCTCTCTCTGCCCGATGATGTTTCACCACACCCCCTCTTCGGTTATTAGTGACACAGCCAAGCGCTAGGAATGCATTATTAGCATGACAAGGCAAACCACAGACAGAGATTACATTTTTGAAGAGGCAGATGCTTTCAGGAGCCTTCCACAGTCCCCAAGCCTTTGTGAATAAAGGCTTTGCTGGCAAATATTGCTGTCATTATTACGGGGGGGGGGGGGGGGGTGTTCTCAGTGAACTCTCACCTAAGAAAGAACTCAGCATATCCAACAAACTGAGGGATGTTATCAGTTATTGTATAAAACAAAGGTGCAAAATCTCAAAAACTGTAAATGTTTAGTAATTTCTGGGATAAAAACATTTTTTTTAATTCAATAATGATTTTGTTTCTCTATTACAGTACAATTCATTTCATGTTTTGATCTGAAACAGAAGGCAGAAAGTCTCAATACCTCACACGGACAATGTTCAGTCTAGACTAGGTAAACTTGCTTTTCCATTGGTTAATACTTCAGGAGTTGGACTGAAGGCTTAATGCAGCAGATTAGTCTTCAATATAATTAGGAAATGAGAGGGGAATGAACCAGTCATCTTCAGAGTCACACATGAATTCTTTAGGGCTACGAGAAGCAGTAGTTGTATTGTCTTTTTTAGATTTGACATTTATAGTACAAATGAATGACCTAACTTTATTAGTCATGAAAAGACCACTGGGTCATTTCAGAGTTGCTATCTCACTACAGCAAATAAGAGTAGCCACTAAAGAAGATACAAAAACTAGTGCTGTTAAAAATAACGCGTTAACTATATAAAAATAAATTGATCGTGTGATTAATTTGAAAATTAAACGCCCCTCTGCGTTGCAGTACCACACAATCAGTGGGGACAGTATGGCGCTATGTCGGCGACCAGCACGCCAGAGGAAGAAGCCACTTCACGTGTCCAAATTCGGCTGCTGCTGAGTCAAGCTAGCGATGGAAGATAAACACACGCTGTTAA
>JBBPDB010000002.1:19786269-19803556 GCA_037974465.1 Brachypetersius altus
TTGCTCAGGGACCCAGTGGTGGTTTTGCTGAAGGCAGGATTCGAACCCATGACCTCTTGGTCTGGAGGCAAGTATCCATCCCACTGAGCCCCTCCACCCATTTAAAAGCCTCATATTTCAGAACAAAAGAACTCTGTTTTCAGAGAAAGTCATTTTTAGAAGAGAACATGCTGATATTCCAGCAATGCTGAGTACATAAGAGCACATTCTGCACATTCTTCTGAAATATACATGAACGAGAGACATACGGGACATCTACCATCACAAACCTGTTTGAGGACAGACCTTTCATGAGCACTGGGAGAGCACCGAAGCAGGTAAAGGCAGAAAGTTGACATCACACTTTGTAGCCCATGGAGTTCTTTTATCCTCTTCAGATGAGTCTGAGCAGTTCAGCAGTGCCTGGGAGTGTCATCCCTAGAATACCCACATAGGCTTTTCTGAGGGATGACAAAGGAAGAGCAGGGACTTACTTAACCACCCTGGATCACAGAAACACGTCCTTACCTGCAGCAGGGAGGTCGTGCCATGACCTTTTTGACACACCAAACTATTCTATTGAATCCTCTGGCAAGAATGCCTCAGAAAGGGGTGGAGGATTTGTGCTCAGATACAGGAGACACATACGATGCATCAGAGAGACTGAGGGTGTTCCACCCCAAAATCCACCAATTGCAAAAGTTCACGATCTGTTCATTTCATTCCTCTCAGACAATGCTTCCAGGGCAGTGAAGAAGAACCTTCTGGCTTGGCAACTACTTAAGAATACATTTTAACAGGCAGTGGAGAGATTAGAATATGTTCCATTTCAAGACATCAAAACATATATATATGTGTGTATATATATATATATATATATATATTAGAGGTGGGCATAGATAATTTTTTTAAAAGCTAGATTAATCTAATTGTAATCTTGGAATTAAATTAGATTAATCTAGATTAAAATGGCTCATTTGAATTCTGGCAAAGGTCTGAAGCCCCGCCCCCCCAAAAATGATCCCAATGCCTGTTTTTATAGTGTAAACCATAAATATGCCTCCAGATGTTCTCCCAGATCACTTTACTTTCATTCTGAACTCAGTTTAATTCATTACCCTTAAAGAACATGTAAATATTAACACGAGGTTTAAATACGGGAAAGTCAGGAACGAGAGAGAGACAGAGAGAGAGAGAGAGAGAGAGAGAGATGATTGCACGAACTAGAGACAGAGAAAGGGAGAAAAAGCGAGAGAGACAGCGACAGAGAGAGCGAGAGAGACAGAGACAGAGAGAGCGAGAGAGACAGAGACAGAGAGAGCGAGAGAGAGAGAGACAGAGACAGAGAGAGCGAGAGAGAGACAGAGACAGAGAGAGCGAGAGAGACAGAGACAGAGAGAGCGAGAGAGAGAGAGACAGAGAGCGAGAGAGAGACAGAGACAGAGAGAGCGAGAGAGACAGAGACAGAGAAAGGGAGAAAAAGCGAGAGAGACAGAGACAGAGAGAGCGAGAGAGACAGAGACAGAGAGAGCGAGAGAGACAGAGACAGAGACAGAGAGAGAGAGAGAGACAGAGAGCGAGAGAGAGACAGAGACAGAGAGAGCGAGAGAGACAGAGACAGAGAGCGAGAGAGAGACAGAGACAGAGAGAGAGACAGAGACAGAGAGAGCGAGAGAGAGACAGAGACAGAGAGAGCGAGAGAGACAGAGACAGAGAGTGAGAGAGAGACAGAGACAGAGAGAGCGAGAGAGAGAGAGATGATCCAAGTGCTCCGGAAAAGTCACGAACAAGAGAGAGAGAGAGACAGAGACAGAGAGAGCGAGAGAGAGATAATCCACACGCTCCGGAAAAGTCAGGAACCAGAGAGACAGACAGAGAGAGAGAGAGACAGATAGAGAGAGTAAATCCGCGCTAAAATATCAAGGTGAAAGTCATCATAGCTTGCGTAGTACAGACCCAGCTCCCAACCCAACTTTGTGAATAGATATACGGCGATATTTATTTTATCGCGCGATAAGAGTCTCGCGTTAGAATTGTGGCTCGGAGAAGGCTCGGGAGTTCAAGAGAGGCTATTACAGAAAGAGGATCACTGATCCCATTAGACCAACTATATGATCAAGTCACTGTTGTTCAAACAGTATGTTTTAATTCCAGTGTTACTCCTGTGGCTCAGGAGAAACCGAGTGTTCAAGGTCTTCAAAATCAGTTGGAGATCTTTTTCTGACTTAATGCTACTGTTCACTCTGAAGAATAGTCTAAAATTGGGTTCGATACCTCAAGAACCAACCAGGCACCGAGGGATGGTCAGGACAGCCATGTTCGGAGTGTCCTTCACCCACTTTCCACTCGTGACTTAAGAATGTCTTTAAGATCATAAAATATATCCACCAAATACCCATGCTTCTGGATGCACTCAGATCTTATCATATTAAGACAACTATGCTTTGATGCATTATGTAGAGTACTAAACCCACAAACATGGTCTTTTTATTCAACATGTACAAAGCATACACAGAAAGCTGCCAGTATCCTCCACAGCACGGCAAGGTTCAGCACCAGTTCTAATCGTTGCTAACAGCGCCTTCTACTGGACATCTGTCAAACTGCTCAAAACTCCAGAAGGAGAGAACAAGCATCGTATCTAAGTATAGCCTGGCAAAAAAAAAAAAAAAAAAAGTATGGGAGGCATTTAAGGAGCTTTATGGGACATAAGAAGATACTGCATTTTTTCCAGTCTTGGCATAGTTCACAAAACAGGATTTCTGAAAGGTAGCAGTGATGGAGACAGCACACCCTGCCCCTCTGATGGACTACACATGTGGACCATGTGTAAAAGCCATTGTCGGACAGCCCGTAAGGTAAATGAGGGACATGCAAACAGGGGAGACATTCACATCAGAGCAGCTGCACTAACTTTAGGGATTGGCCGTTAGATTTAAAGCCATGCAGCTTTTAAATGTATTTTAATGGCTCAAGTGGACAGTGAGTGCAGTCTTTCCCCAAGATGTCCATGCTTTCTCCTGTATAAAAACGAAGCCCATGTGAGCAGCGCTGATTAATGCAGAGCATACATCCACAGTCCAAGTCTGGTTTTGATATTGTACAGTGCATCGATGAGTCTCAACCAAGCACCTAACCAACAGTCACACTCTCATGTAACTCCTCTTCTTGTTGGGCAATGGGCTCTTGAACATTAAAACTGTGATCTATTCACTGAATGGAATGGCTGTCTTGTATCTAAGTAATCTCTTGTAATTCATAAGACTATCAACAGTATTTCTGTTGATACTTGTTTTGTAGGTGGGGAACTCTGTTGATATGCCCTTTATAGTGGATGATATTCCAGTGTGTTTTTTTAGCACTGTTGTCCCCAGGTGGATGGAAAACAGAAACCTGTTAAACATGGGTGTCTTTTAAAAGTATAAGAAAAAGAAACAAAAACTTTTGGCTGTCAAGGTTAAGGTACGGGCCGCGTAAGGTGTGGCACAACAGCAAACAGGAGGACCTGGAAATACCCAGCAATGGCTGGAATACAAACGTGTGTGCGTGTGTCTCGGTGAATGTGCTTGTGCGTACGAGCGCATATGTGTCTGAGTGAATGTGCTTGTGTGCGTGTGTGTTTGGGGTGGGTGGAGGGGTGGCGAGAACGTTGGCGCGCGACCAAGCCTGTGGTGAGCGCGAGCGCGCCTCCCTTCCCCACCGCTCGTTGGGTTTGGCCGTTTTTAAAAAGGCGAGTCCGTCTCCGCGCTCCGCCACTCTGCTCCAAAACTTAACTCCTGCACGCGCGCGGTAGCGCTGTGGTGTGTGCGTGCGTGCGCGTGTATGTGTATGTTAGGGGGAGGAGAGCGAGAGAAATAGAGAGCGAGAGAGAGAGAGAGAGAGAGAGAGCGAGAGAGAGAAGAGGAAAAAACGCTGCACCGACCGACTCGCCTTGCGCACCGGACCATATCTGCTCAGAGAGACAGAAGAGAGGGAAAAAAACGCGGACACCCCCCTTGATCAAGTCCCACCGGTTGTGTCACCCTCCATGCGGATGCCTGTGCGCAGCGCGCGTCCTTTCCTCCAGTCGGCTCTTCTGCTTCGGATGCGGGAACTTTTGCTCGCTGCTGTTTGTTTCTGAAAAAAGAGGAAGAAAAATCTGATGCCCTGAAGCGCCGTCAGAGAACGTCTCTTGCTGAATCTCATTCAAAGAACTGTAGAGAAGGAGAGAAAGAGAGAGAGAGGTACTGAGCAAAAAGAGGTAGAAATAAGTAGTACGATGCTGCTCGGTGTGTGCCCGCTGCTCCCGCTCGCGCTCATGCTCGCCGTGGCGCGCGGCTTGGCCTCGTACGTGCCATGCGAGCCGTGCGACCAGAAGGCGCTCTCGATGTGCCCGCCCGTGCCTATCGGCTGCCAGCTCGTGAAGGAGCCCGGCTGCGGCTGCTGCCTGACGTGCGCGCTCGCCGAGGGCCACGCGTGCGGCGTGTACACGGGCACCTGCGCGCACGGGCTGCGCTGCCTGCCGCGCGATGGAGAGGAGAAGCCGCTGCACGCGCTGCTGCACGGTCGCGGGGTGTGCACGAATGAGAAGGGCTACAAGGCGCCGCTCGCGCCTACGGGTGAGTTACTTGCGTGCAAGCGTGTGTGTGTGTGTGTGTGTGTGTTTGTAAAGCGTCTCATATCAGTAACGTTACAAGTGCCTGTTGTGTTTCACGCGCTCAGCAAATGTACTGGTGAACTGAGTGCAGAAGCCGGTTTCTTCCTCTTTTCGTGGTGAGGTTAGTGGGGGCAGTTTGGACACACAAAGTGCACAAGTGTTCGTGCCATATTCCCGTCAAGGACCTGTACAGAAATGCACGTGAACAGGCTGTGGCTCTTGTTTGAGTTAGCACACTGATGATCTCAGTGTAGTCTCTGTGTATGAGCTCCAAACAAATCCCAACATTTCAGTGCACGTGCACTGCACGGGGACGGTATGTTTGCTCGCGCTGCGTGCAGACACACTAAGCTCAGTTGGAAACGCCTGGCGGAGTGCATGCAAAGCGTGCAGGAGTCACTGTGGATGATGTGCAAGTCTGCGTGGAGAAGTCTTGCTGTTGAAGGACTGTTTCTGAAGGAAAATCTCTAAATCCTCCCAGCAGGACCTGTTCAGCACAGGTCAGCTGCTGCGCGTCTCAGTCTCTCAGGGTGTCTCTCAGGGCTGGTGTTCGGTTTAGTCATACGGCATCATTTGATGGTCACTAAAGATCACTCTGTGGTGTTCGGTTCATTAGATCATGATCCTCCCCAGTGGAGACGAGAGGGGAGCTTTGTGGGCCAGTAGATTTCGGTTAGTCTGAATTTAGGTTTACATCTGGGGGTGGTGCAGAGAGTCAGATTACTGTTCAAAGATTAAATCCAAGGGGAGGAGGATGGCCATGGTTTGGGCATGTGTGCTGAATTCTATTGCAATCTTCATGAAACATGCCCCCCCCCCCTCAAATATTTACCTACCCCTCCCTTCATGTATTGTGTTCATGCTACATGTATGAATTTATGATGTTAGGGATTGGGACGTTGTTTTTTATCGTAGACTTTATTTCCACTTGCCAGTTTTACTGTTAAATTGTCCCCACCCCGGTGCTCCCTGAGGCAACATCAATCCATGGTACAGCATGAGAATGGAATTTGCGCTTTTCTGCAGGCATTGTTTGGAAAAGGGAAGGACAGCTCCACATTTCTCGCAACAGTAAAACGGGGGAAGTAAGAAATACAGTGCGGCTCCTTGGTTATGGCTGTGGTAAGTTAAACACATGCGCGTGCACATTCGCACAGAGACGCTTCAAAGCTTGGCTGTGTCCGAGTCTCGATATTAGCCGTGCTGTAACAGGAGCAGCTCTTCCCCAGCGTGTGATTGCATTGGGCACATAGTCGTGCCACAGTGATTCAGCAGAATACATTTCGGAGCCACTGTCTGAAGAGCTATTTATCAAGCACAGGATGGGTTTGGGAAGGGGGGGGGAGGGGGCTTCTCATCTACTGTAGTGTGTGTGGTTCTGGTTTTACCAGCAGGACAGGGACAAAAACTGAGAGAGAGGTTAAGTGTCTATGTCCACACCAGGATTATGAGCCACCTGCCCTTGTCTCCTAATTATCCAGTTTCATGCAACAAAGGCGATATTAACACGTCAAGAGTGGCCATATATACTGCACAGCAGAGAGTCCCATGTGATAAAATACAGCTATTCTCTCAGCTCCAGTCTTCTCTTGTATTAATGGATGCAGAGTACGACCAGAGCCACTAATTCGGTCGACAGCTAAGTCTTTTGCCCATCATAGACCTGTCAAGTTAAGTTTCACAGCTGTCACCGACTAGTTTCTTGGACAAAGGCTCTTTTGCTATCTTTTATCGCAGCCTTTTAAAAAGGTGCCACAAATTGAACTTTTGGTTCTCTAAAGAACCCTTTAGGACACAATGGGGACGTTCTTTCTCAATTAAAGGTCCTCCAAAGAACCTTGACGTTACGTGAAGGTACTTTACATTTTAACAAGGTTCTTTAGACTCGAACATCTCACTTGCACAAAAGGTTCCTCGGGGAACCATAAGTGGTTTTTTAGGTGGTGCAATACCTCAGTGGTCACCAGGCATGCTCCCGGAGATTGACTTTCACTGACAAACTTAACACATCTGATCCAAAGCGTCAATCTGCTTAATTAAATGGATCAGGTTTGTTAGGTTCAGGCTGGAGATGAATTGCGCAGGAAGGTTGATCTCCAGAATCCGGGCCACCGGACTAAATGGAAGCAAGTCTTCAAGAACACCAGCACAATGAGTAGAGATGGCCCAGATCTAGAAAATGTGACTTGCACATGAACAAGTACACTGTGCACTGGCAGCGACACTTCCTTTAACGAACGTTCATCCGTGCCAAAAGAACATAAGCAGCTTACATTTGGATATGATTTGGTTTTGTATGAGAGTTCCACTGATTTATGAGCGACTTATCTAATTACTGGAGTCTCTCCATGTTTGAACTGCAGTCGCTGGGCCAGTGACAGAAACGAAGCCTCTTGTTTAGCAGTGATCTACACACATTGGATCATTGGTTAAAACAATACAGATCTGACTGTTTTCCATCGATGTATTGATTTCCTCTGCCGTGTTTCGTTATATACTTCTACCACACTCCAAAAGCAGACTTTGGTGTCCAGCATATGTCTCAGACAGCCACTCACTTTCAGCTGAGGTATGCAAGCAGAGATCCTGTTTGGCACGCCTGAATGATTTCTTCCAATAAAGTTTAACAGCAATTTGTGCAGTGTGTGTTTGTCAGTGGCACCTGGAGGGCTAGTGTGTAACAGCTGTGGAGGAACTTGGCTCCCACAGTAGCCTCCTCTGTCAGGAGTATGTGATCGTTGGGCTGCGACATCCTCACGCCGGGCTTTAAGTGAGAACATGTGTGTGGCAAGCCAAAGCCCTCCTGACTCCTGACTCCTGACTCCCCTCCATCGGCACTGCAATCTTATCGTCTACAGGTTCTCAGATCGCGCTGAGGAAACTAAAGCAGAAAACAGTAGAGACTGGTAACACCATGTGGTTAAGGTGCCAGTATGTGGAGACATCCTGTTTCAGTCCGTGGGTGCTCACTTCAGTGTCACGTTCCTCCAAGGAAGGTAAACAAAAGGTGCTTCATTTCATGCCTGCAGCGCAAGTTCAGTACTTGCTGACGCAACGTGGACGTTGCAAAATCTGCTCAGCTTTGTTACTTTTGTGTCAGGAGCCGGAATCCTGTCATGCTCAGCAGTTGTCCCAAGTTGGGACAAATGGAGACAAGTCATTCTCTGACTGTGGTTTTCAAAAAAGCTAAACTCACATGTTGGGTGAGACCTCAGACCAAAATTGAGCAGTGGCTTAGGGCTCCTCTTGGCTCTCCAGTGGTTTTGATGAGCTGTGCTTTCTGTGTAACTTGCAATAAAAGCATCAAGGTTGCCTCAGTCCATTCATCATAGTTCCTTGTGACTGTGAGTGACCAAACGTCATCCTTTTCCATGACATGTCCTGTTTTTAGGACGGGTCTAAATCGAGGAATATCTAAATTGCCTAAAATGTTTGTTTTGGCCAGCCAGCCGCCCGGCATCGTCCTCGTTTCTGAAAAACGAAAATTTCTAAGAAGAAAAGAATGCCCTCGATTCTCTACACGAACAGATCTCAAACATACAACTACTAGTCCACGTAAAACACAGGAATAAAAGCATGGATTATGTGTGTGTACAGAGATGTGCCGACAAGTGTTTGGCTTCATTGTTCGGACATATGAGTGATCGTCAATATCTGTGGGTTTTCTTGCTTTAGTAGCAGGGCAGTACTGTCTGATTTCTTCAGTTATGCATCCCATAAACGCAGCAGGTCTGTTTCATTGCCCATGATGCCTATTTATACAATGTATTACACCAAATAAAACGTTTTTTTTTCATCCTTTGTATCAGTGCTTCATAATTCACAGCAGGTGCTGGGTATCATGATCCTTTTTGTGGTGGATTTGTCTATAGACAGCAGCTTGAGCTCCAGTCTTCTTCGGCCCTTTGTCTGCTTGCTGCTCTGTTGCAGTTGCACGATCATGCTGTGGATTTGGGCCAGCTTTTAAATATTGAGCAGCGGAATCTGGCTTAGGATGTCGAGGCTGGCCAGTGACTTGAACAAAGAAATGAATGCGGGGCGAAAGACTAGGCCAGTAGCAGAGACTGCTTAAAAATGCAACTTGTTCACTGAAGAACGGCTTGTAGTAACTGACCACAGTAATGAAACGATATGCGAAGGAAACCATGCGGACAGTTCAAAACAAAAAGTCAAACTCGGCGTGGCGCGCATCAAGGCCTGTGTTACGTCGCAATTTCAGGACCCTCCGCCCAAACTGCCGTGCCATACGTCCACATTGATCAGTCAAATCCACCAAAAAGGGTTTGATTTCATCATTAGCCCTCAGGCTACAAGAAACGCTGGATATTGATGAAGTATAATTGCCCCGTGCTCATGTTAATATTTTAACAGAGCCCTATCAGATGCACCTCCTTTGCCTGCTCAGGTCCTCTCGTCTTAATGAAAACTTTGCAAGGCTAAAGGGAGAGACACCAATACCTCTTCAGCTTTCATTCCAAAGCTCATTTGAATAGAGAGGCTGCGCGTGATATGTCTGGCTTGGCCTTGCTCCAGTGTCTTGGCAGGGGTTCAGATGTTAAACACAGACTTGCTAAGCCTCCTTTACAAGCCGGGGACTCTGCGTATGGAAAAAGTGAGGTTCGCCCACATGCTGAAGAGTCCAGGCCATGCCACTAAAAACGCAAAATTGACACTTAAAAAAAAAAGCACAATAGCAAAAAAAAAAAAGGACTGAATTCTTAGAAAACGAGTGTCCGAGGGCGAGTCGCGACTGTTGTTGACGTTGTACCTGGCCTGTGTTTTCTTTGCAAAACTACAAAGCCTAATGAAGGTTTGTTTGTGGCTTTTGTCAGATTTCTGAGAGCGCTCGCATTCCTCAGCATAAGCCAATTGCTTACTCTGTGCTCCCTATTTCAGAATCAGTTGATTTTCCAACTCTAAAAGGACATCGAACGAGATAGATGAGACAGCGCAGGCCTGCTGGCCTCTCAGGGAGCCTGAGTGCAGGGAGCTTTTCTGTACAGAAATACCACTCTGCCAAGTCATGAGTTGCAAGATTAATTTCAAAGAGTCAACCATGGCTCTGATAGCAACTTCAGAAGCCAGGAACCCAATTCCAGTAATCGCCCCTCCCCCGTGTCCCCATGTCTGCAGTATCAGACAGACTCTTTCAACACCAGTCTGCTAGGAATACCCCTCTCTTTTACACTGCAGCGCGGTGAACCGGGGGGTTCTATAACAGAAACTAGCCGAACCATTTTTAATCCCCCACCCCTAGGGCTGCCTTATGACACCTCGTGGCTGTGTCCTCAACAATACATGGCACATTCCATCTCAACATTTGACCCTGACTTTAACACCCGCTGCCATTCTGTCACATTTCTTTACTGGATAAATATAGCCGTGGCCCTGTAGCAGTGCCTTGGCCTGCTTGGTTCGGGAATTATTTATGTACTGTACTGTAAAACCGTCTTGAGAAATGATGTCTGATCGCATTCTCTCAGCCTTCTGTCCTCATCATACGCCCCCATAAACCCTGATTAAGGTAAACTTGAGGTCTCGCTCGAGTCAGTCCATACCGAAGTTTGCTTTCTTGCAGAGCTGTGGGCTTTCACGCTGTTTCTCCTTGAACAAAGCTGCCATCATGTCGCAGGTCTGTCCAAACTTTACTAAAACATGTTGGTTGCTGTGGCGCTTGTGATTTCGGGGACTTCAAAGGATCTAGGATTGGTTCAAAGGAGGAGAAGAGCTTTTGAAAAGGCTTTCTGTTTTCCAGCACAAAAGGTCCGGTTCACAATTCGGCTCAAGAGTCCGTGGCACTCTGGGAAAGTAAAATGCATGTTTTACTAAATGCTCGTCATGATTTATCGTCGCAGAAGTCTATAATGAGGCCTTGGTCGCATGTTTGAATCAATGAAACAAAGTCACAGCGAGAGTGAAACCCCATGTCAGTCCCTGTGTTTAGGTTCGGGTAGTGGATTGAGGATTTGTGTAGGTGGGGGTAGGGCCTGTCATCACCTGCTGATCCTTTTCCACCTCTGTAAACAAACGCAAGGGAAACATTTGGTGGGAAAGCAGTTGCTTTCAGGTTTATTGTCGGACATCACTTGGTAGTAAAAAAAAAAAAACGTGAACTAATCCGTCTTGTTTGTAGCGGTCTGTTGTAGATAAATGCAACTTTGTAAACACTTGGAATATTTGAAATCGGTGACTGATCTCTATGTCCTGTGTAGATCGGGAATCTAAGGAGCACGAAGAGACGACGAAGATTGACGCAACAGAGGAGCAGGTGCCACAAGGCAAGGTTCCTATTTACCCTAAGCAAGACCTGATCAACAGCAAGAAGCAAGCTGCCATGCGCAAAGACAAGAAGAAGCAGCAGGAGAAGCTGAAGTCCGTTGGCCCAATGGACTACTCGCCGCTCCCAGTCGACAAGCATGAACCAGAATTTGTAAGTTATTCCTTCACACAGACGGAAAGAGCTTGATCATTAGAGAAATATGGATAATAGAGCTCTCGTTAGTATTTTGCTGTTCGGGAATACACATAAGGTGTGTGTAGGTTGGAATAAAAATCTATATGGAAACACTCCAGACAAAGTTAAGACAGATATTACAGAGTAATCTAACAAAATTCATGCATAGTATATTAAGACACATACATTACTATACAACCCAAACAACTGCGTACAGATCTCCTCCAATAAACGAACGGAAAAGCGTTTTCTTTTGTTGTCCTCGCGATATTTAAATACGACTAATTAGAAGCATTAATGTGGTGCATGTTGTGTGTTGAATCGTGCAGGGTCCCTGCAGGAGAAAGCTGGACGGGATCATAAAGGGAATGAAAAACACGTCCCGAGTTTTGGCCATGTCCCTCTATTTGCCCAACTGTGACAGGAAGGGCTTCTTCAAGCGCAAGCAGGTGTGGATTCAGTCCCTTTTCAGTAGAAAGCTTTTCTCTGACCTTTTTGGTCTATGTGGTGTCCGCAAAGTGGCGGATGTAATTTAACAAGGATGTCACCAAACCCCCTTTATAACTTGTCTTTCAACCCNNNNTCTACCCCCACCCCCACCCCCACCCTGCAGTGCAAGCCCTCCCGTGGCCGGAAACGAGGCATCTGCTGGTGCGTGGACAAATATGGTGTGCAGCTGCCGGGCACCGACTACAGTGGGGGTAACGTCCAGTGCAAGGACCTGGAGAACAGCAACAACAACGAGTGAGGAGGGACCCGCCCTGATCACCTGACCCGAGGCTCGCCTCCTTCTTTCCTTCCCACCTGTTCACCCGCCAGTCACTCAGATTTCGATGCGACAGAAAATAAAAACAAACCGATAGAACGACACACAAAAGCTAAACCGAGGAGGAGAAAACCACTTTCTCTTTCTGACTGAGCTCTCATCTCTAACTGGGGGGGACCCAGCCACTCAGAGGGCCTCAGAGGCGTCCGGTTAAACGATTTTTAAAAATATATACATACAATTATATATTTTTATAGAAGCTGGGGTTTGAGCACCCCACTGTTAACACGCAGTGGGGGGAAAAGAAAAAAATGTATATGGCATGTTGATTATTAACAGAGGGCTATCTTGGTCTTTTACATCTTTTGAGATTGAGGTGTCAGAGGAGATAGCTTGAACTTGTACTATTGGAAGAACTATTCGATTTTTTGTTTGTTTTCGTTTTCCAAAAGAAAGAAAAAAACAACTCGTTATAGAGATGTGCTGATACAGCTGTCTCTGCCGTCTGTCTGGCTAGTTTGGTCCTGTCAGAGCACTTACTCATTGGGGAGCCTGCTTGGAAATGTGTAACTTCACCAAGTTCAGTGTATGTGTGTGCATGTGTGAGTGTATGTGCACATGGGTGGAAGAGGAAATATCTTTTTGTTTATATACAAGAATGTCCCCGTTTTCTTTCTTTTGCTCCCACAAGAGCTTGTGGCACCCCCCCCCCTCTCGCCACCCCAGGGAGCAGCTATAGAGTAGCTCAAAGATAGCACTCTCTCACTGACCCACTCACAGCACGTCTTTGGGAGCAGGATGGGGTAGAATCGAAACCCCGTTCCACAGAGCTTTCTGTGGATCCGTGACTCTGTAGCTCGCTTAAAATGCCAACTGTGCCTATGTAACCTGACGCTGCCGTGCAGAGTGACCCAGGTGAACAGAGAGCTGATTGGCTGCCTGCTCGTGACCGTGGCCCGAGGTCCAGTCACGTCCGCGTCTCGTCAGATTCCCTGCACCCCAAATCAGTCGGCACGATGTGCAGTAAAATATCTAAAGGCTTCTGCGGCAGTGTATCAAAAGTGGGACTTTTGGTGTTAGTTGAGTTGAAGGCAGATGGCAATGCCCTAACACTAGAATCTCCCTAGAATTCGGGTTTGAAGTAACTTTGACGGGACGTTCACCTTTTGAGAGCTGTAGCTTCTTTCTATTTCTGTGACATGCTTTTAAAATAGTCTTTTTTTTTTTTTTTTTTTGCTTTCGTTCGTTCTCTTTTCTTTGCCTTCAGTGAAGTATCGACTGCCCACTTATGAGCCATGTTCCTAGACCGAGCGCTTTCGCCCGACCGGGTGAGCCCTTGGCACAGTATGTTACCTTTAACTGTAGATCGATGAATGTTTTCTTTTTTTTTCCTTTTTTTTTTTAATGATTACAAAGAACTGGTGCTTGGAAAAAGAGTGCATTTTAGCACCTTACCTGTTCGCATTGTTCCCTCCACCCTGTCACCTTTGGGACCTGCGTCATTTGACGGGTGTTCCCGAAAAAAGAAAAAAAAAAAGTCCACTTCTCCCTCCACCCCACCTAGTCTGATTTCAGGCCACGAGAAGTGCTCACACTGTTTTTTGCTGAGGGTTCGTCTTCAGCACGACACAACTGCACGTTCGATTTTTAAGGGATGTCGTGTGAAACAAGGCACGTTTTACAATTTCGCATCATTCAGTGCATAGTTTTTCGAGTCTGTGTGTGTCTCAGTGCCTTTCTACATACAAATACATTTGAATAGTGACGTGAACGTTACACAGTAGCCAAGGGGTTAAAGTTTTTTGTTTGTTTTTTTTTTTTTATTTTTTGACGAGGGACCTCAGTCGCATTCAGATATATACGTGTAAAAGGACACAGAATGTTCCACCATGCCACAACAATGTAAAACACCTTCACTCCCTGTGATGAGGCAACGATAGGAGTGAGAGCTCATTTTTGCTGACAGCTCAAGCTAGTGGGTACACCTCTGTCTCTTTTATTGTTGTTTTTTCTTTTTTTTATATCTACAAATAAGCTGAATATTGATTTGACAGAGACTGCAAATGTATGTAATCGCTGATGAAAGTAACTTAAGTTGTTTTTTCAGTCAAGCTACAAATACACAGGGATACACAGAGGCCTCGGCGGCCAGCTCCAGCTGGAGTTTCCCTGGGAGGGAACCAGCGAGAAAAGCCATTCCCTGCCACAGTGGTTCTGCTCAGATCTTATTACAGAGCTTTGTGTGATCATAGTTTCATGGCTGGGAGGGGGCCGGTAATGCTCCACACAATGAGATTGAGAAGCGGCTCCGCAGAGCTTGCCTTTCGCGCTGCTTCTCTGTTAACGACGGCTACTGCATTAGAAAAAAAACCCTGTGTTCCCTCACAGGTAGACAAAGAACCACAGGTCCACCATGTACTGATGGCATGTCTGAATGGAATTCATGAGCGATGAGGGACTCTCTGGAGGTCTGGAGAGAGAGAGAGAGCGCGTGGCTTAATCAGATCTTTGCAGGTGTTTGAAGTAAGTCATTTTGGAGGTGTACCTTCCCTCTGTTATTGCACAAGTGGCCTCCAAGAAGGAGGCTCGCATGAGGCAAATCCACTCTGCCGGATATTCACCCAGGTCCTGATCCGCGCTCAGTGCCCCCTCCCACGTTTTTTTTTTTGTTTTTTTTTAAAGCAGCTTGCACTTACGTATTTACGATACTTCTTTTGCCACACGACAGCTTCCACCTTGTAGTGCCGACTCTAAAGCAAACCTCAGTTCAGGTGTTAGGAGGAGCAGGAAGCAGGCCTCAGACACAAAAGAGCCCTGCTTGGGGATTTTTTTTTTTTATTCGACAGGGGCTTTTAGTGGCCCACGCCTGACAACCACCTCTTCGTCTGGTAGGGGTGAAAAAAAAAACAACAACACAGTAATACAAAAGCTATTAATCTCAGTCCGATCTCCGTCTACTCTTACAGTTTGCAGATTACGTGCCTCAGTGGCATACAGGGAGAGGGAGAGAAGGTGAGAGCCCCAGACGGGTGATCTCGTCCTGGGACCTCACTGCCCCATCAGGGGATACACACACACACACACACACACTACAGAACACATCACAGTAGAGACCGATAGCAGGCTAGGTTTAAGGAGTTCTCGGAATCTGTGAGGCAGGTACAAGCAGACAGAACATCCACGACTACTGACGACAAAGGCTCAATTAATTAGTGTGTGCCGAGGTGTAAGGGGTTACTGCTGTTTCTGTTGCGCTACCAAATGCTAAACGATCAACTGAAACACTGCTGTTCTCCACCAACCAAAGACAATGGTCTAAAACAGAAAAACCCATTTCATCCCAATCGCCGGTTCATACAGAGTCACTGGACGAGAGAGAAAACGATTGACTGGGACTTCTAATCATATCTGTCCTGTTGGTAAAGGAGAGCCGTCACGTCAAGCCGCTACAAAGCGTCGCTTAGTGCCTTCACCAGATTCCGATTCTCCAACATGGCTAGACGAATACAGTATTCACAGCTCATAATACAGTAGTGTTACAGCTTTCTTTCTGAATGCATAACAACCTTTTCTTGATTTCTTTTTTTTTTTTTTTTTGTGGATGAGAAAAGACTTGATGATTGATCACCCAGACTTGTGGCCTAACATGGCGTGTGAAAAAAGGAAAAAAAAAACAAAAACCCATTTGTGGCAGGAGGACCTTGAAAACAGCATTTGGAACTCTTAATAAAACAAACAACAAAAAAAAAATTATATAAAAAAAAAAAAAACTCAAATTATTAAGAAAAGTGAATATCACTGTGTAATATTTATTCAACTTGTAATTTATGTACTCTTTTAACCTTTGTCTTTTTTTTGTTATGACAAAGCATTTATTTAAATAAAGTTATGTATTCATTTAAGCTCCTGCGTTACATTCGTCCTTTACATCAAACAGATCGTTGAGTCCCGTTCGGGAGTCCCTGACAAAACCATTGGTGAACGTTTGGGTTCAACTTACAAGAAATTGCAAATGTTCTTAGTATGTGAACTAATGTGGCCCAAAATGACTTCAAATCCAAACTTACATTGATAAGAAAAGCTTCTGCTCCTCCTATAAAGTCTCCATCTTGGAGATCCAACAGCGATCCTGCAGTGACGATATGCAGGTCAGTCTCTGTCTGAGCCAAATCACTCTGGGGGCAGACATCCCAGCATGAACAGGTCCACAATATATATCACTATACAGCAGTTTAAGCAGAACATCTCATTTATGACCGTCTAATTTATGGTTCCCATATAAATGTTAAAATGAAATCATCTTTTTGTGCACATGCTGTTGTTATTGTGATAGACCAGGGGTGGTAAAATAGCCCGGAGTGACTAAACATTGCAGGATACAGGTTTATTTTGGGTAAGGACTTCATACATTAAAGGCCTGCCCGGAGGCTAGTCACCTGGTTTCCAGAAGAAGTCAAAGAGACTGCACAGGAACAAGGAAGTCATTTAGCATTGAGCCCCAACTTCAAGGGGGAAACTCACACCGACACCGAGGGACAAACTCACCATTCAAATTATGGAGGAAACCAGTGCCACAGACAGATTGTGCAGGCCATGCTGTGGAAATCTCCCCTTTTATCGCAGCGCTTCAGGGCAAGTTAGCATAACCTCACACCACAGGGCTTCACTGATTAGGATGGGGCATTTAAGAGCCAGAAAATAAAACCGTCTGAACGTTATGGTGATAAATACAACAAGGCCTGCATCCAAGTTAAAAAAAATCTTTATTATGTTTCAAGTGAAAGCAATTAATTAAAAACTAATAAACGATATAAATCAATAAAAAATAGTCAGCCTTGCTATAGGTAACAGCATGTCAGAATGTTGGATGTCATATAAGCATGGCATTTAGAAAGAGGTAAATGTAGAATTTATCTGTCCGTCTGTATGTATGTATGTGTCTGTCTGCCTTTGAAAATGGATGAGCAGAGGGATCTGAAAGACTTTAACAAAGGCCACATTGTGACAACTGGAACAGAGCATTACAGGTCTTGTGAAGGGTTACTACAACCAGTGGTCACATGACAGACAAACAGGATTGTTAGCAGCCCAGCTAGGATACAAGTGTCATAGCTAGCTGTGTATAGGGCTGCCTAGCACAGATAGGTCAGAGTGTCTATGCTAATCCTGTCCACAAAGGGGGTGGGTGAGTGTGCCCTTACCCGGGGAAGATATGGCACCAAGATGTACTTTGTCCTGACATTTATGTGGAGGTTACTTCAAACACCTAAACACTGAGGGAAAGCATGTGCATGGAAAAAGTACACTCAGAGTTCTTGTGAAGCCCAGTCTCAGCCTCAGACGTCACGCCCACGGAACGTTGGCTAAACGTCTGCTGCATATGCTACACTTAACTGGAAACACTTCAGGAATCTCGAAGTCGTCATCTGATTGGTTGAATTTTATCGGATTT
>JBBPDB010000002.1:19834452-19844973 GCA_037974465.1 Brachypetersius altus
TTAGATGTGCGTTCGTACGCGCTCTCTTCCTCTCTCCCTCTCTCTCCCTCCCTCCCTCCCTCCCTCACGCTCCCTCCCGCTCCCTCGCTCCCTCCCTCACGCTCCCTCCCTCACGCTCCCTCCCTCACGCTCCCTCCCTCCCCCTCCTCATCCAAATGGTAAAGATTAATTTTGATTTAAAGTTGAAAACGATGATATAGTTGATTTGACTGGCATGTGTATGAATTATGTACCTTGGCTGCACTTTTCAGCTGCAACATGGTCGAGTCATCTGATGCTTTGCCTGCCGCACACTTTGTGGCATCAATGAGTTCAGCTAAAGCTTTAGCAACGTCTTTAGCTGCATTGACCAACACCACCTGCCAAAAGTAGACTCTGTGTCAAACCAATCTGTAAAATGTCTAAATGAATGTCATGAAGCAAAATTTCTAAACATGTGTTGTTATGAAACAGAATTAAGAATTAAATCTAATTTCTCTCTCTCTTGCGGTCTCCTAACCTGAGTCTCGGGGTCATTTGGGCCAATGCTGGCCGCTCCCAGTTTTACCACATCAGTGAGCTGCGTGATCGTCCGTGCTGAGGACTGCGCCGCCCGAGCGAGTTTCTCCTGACCGGATGCCGCACCAGCCACCAAATTCTTGGTGTCCTCCACCAGAGCTTTAGCGGTCTTCAGAATATTCTCCCTAAGAGACACACACAGCTCAGAACAAAGCGATCTACAGTTTCACCATCCGGAGGTTTCTGCCAGTGCGTTACCTGTGGTCAGCAAAAGAGTCCGAGTCCGTTTCAGTGTTCAGAGTGCCGGCTGAAGCGAACATGATGGTGGTGTTCAGGTCAGCAATGATGCCGGACACAGCACTGGCTGCAGTGATGCATGCCTGAGTACCCTTACTGCCAGCCTGCAGAGCTGACAACACCATGGAGACCTGAGACACACAGAACGGAAGACTTCAGAATAGAAGACTCAGTCTGGGTGAGAGCATGTGACCGGTATAAAATTGGATACTCACTTTAAGGACTAAAGGGAGGAAAAAACACAAACAACAAACAAACTGTGGTTTCTGAAATTAAAAAAATAAAAAAATAAATATATATATATATATCGGAATATCGGATTTTAAAACCAACAAATATTTGTATCGGTATCGGCCTTCAAAATCCTTTATCGGTCGGGCTCTATCTCAGACACAAGATAAGGAAGTCAGCAGTTACTTGAAAAGAGAACCAGGAACAAAACTGAACTGTAACGCTCCGAATAAGTAACTCACTTCTTACTTTACTTCATAAACGCTGTCTGAATCCTTTTTTTTCCTATTTTGTAGGAAATACTTTTTTTATATCTATTTTTTGACATATTTTTGTTTATGTACAAAGTAAAACTGTGCAGGCCTGAAGCAGATATATGCTCCAGGGTCTGTTAAGTAACAAATAAAGTGTCCCCATTTTCTGTAAACTGAGTCTTGATGCTATATGGAATCACTGACTGCTCTGTCCTTCGCCATCAAACTTTTAAAATTCTTTCCGGCTCCTGTGATTTTTCTGAACCTACAAAATATTTATTTTTTTATACATGCACCTGTAATGAAATCCCTTCTCCCAAACGTCTGAATACTAGAGCACCTACATAGTGGACATACTTTTATTGTTGTGATTTTAGCAGTTTATAAATCGTAGGTTTCATCTGATAACTGGGTGCAGTAGGGGCAGCGTCAGAAACTGTGGGTGGTGTGTGAGAGAGGATGGGAAAAGCTTGTCAAAAATACAGTGAAAGAAACGAGGGGAAAACATTCCTACTGTCAGCAGTTCAACAGGTAGTGAGCTTGTTTCGCTTGCCACCTTGTCAAGTGATCAAGCACGATACAACAGTGTCTGAAAAGGCACAGTGATCTAATGTTTTCAAGACATCTCTCAGGAAGCATCTTGTGCCCCCTTTTACAGCAGTATACTGTATTATTAGTACAAGCAAACACCATGACGTCAGCTAGGAACAGCGTAAATCTGGCAGCACAAAACACCATGAACTTCAAGGATCGAAATCCATGATGACACACTAGTGGGACAAACTTTCTGCATAAATGCAAACACATTATGCATATCTACAAATCTTTTATATTAATTACTTTATGCATAGTTAGGCACTCTGTGTATAACTATACACCTTTATCCTTACACATTCCATACCTATGCAGTTATGCATGGCTAGACACTTATATGCACATTTTGTTGCATAACTACACCCTTTATGCATGCATACACTTCACTGAACACAACTACACTACAGCTACCCACAGAGTTCATATGAGCCCAGCAGAACCCAAACGAACATCCTGAGTTTGTTGACCACTATATGTACGTATACCTTATCCATACCTATACACACTTTATACTCACACATTCCATGCACATGCAGTTATGCATGGCCTGACACTTACACACTTTTTTGCAGAACTACACCCTTTATGCATGCAAACACAAACTGTAACACTTCACTGCACATAACTATACTACAACCCAGAGTGATCACATGTGCCGAGTAGAGCCCAAACAAGTTTGTTGACCACTGTATGTACATATACCTTATTCATACCTACGCACACTTTATGCTTAGACATTCCATGCATGTGCAGTTATGCATGGCCAGACACTTACATATGCACTTTTTGCTTGCAAATAACTACATAACTAATCAGTTCTCAGATGAGCTTAGCAGAATCCACAAGACACCATAAGAGTTTGCTGACCAAAAAAGGCGCCTTACTCATACTTGCACCTACTCATGAGTGTAACATACTTGTAACTATACATACTTATTCAAACGACATCCTAAGAGTTTGTTGAACAGTTGGGTGCACTGGCAGATTTAAGGGACACCTTCGAAGGTGCGTCTCGTTCCTGGTCACTCACCGTCCACCGGGTGAGTCTCCTCCGGGTCGTGACTGACGGTGGGCTCCACTCTCTTCTCGCAGCGCCCGAGCCCCCGGATGAGCTGCTCGAGCGGGTATTGCTCCCCCGGGATGGGGCTGCAGCGCAGTAGGCTGGCGCAGCGCGGGGTGTACACTCCGCACGGCTCGCCCAGCAGGCGCGCGCACACGGGGCAGCAGCCGCAGCCCGGCTCGCGCACGATCTCGGTGCACGCGGCCGGCGGGCTGGGGCACGCGGCCTGGCGCTCGGCCGTGCAGCCCGGACAGCGGAACACGAGCTCCGGGCGCGCGGCGCGCAGCAGCAGCGCCAGCAGCAGCGCCAGGGACAGCAGCGGGGAGCGCAGACACCACATCGCCACGGAGAGCAACGCGACTCTAGAGCTCCGAGCAGTGTGAAGGGGCCAGCGGCAGGTAGGAGAGTGCAGGCCGGCCGGCCACAGGTGAGGCGAGGCGAGGGGACGCTCTCTGCTGGGTCCTATCTGCTGCCATGTTCCTCTGACATCACCACTTCGAGGCAGCACACACGCAGCAGCAGCAGCAGCAGCAGGGCTGGTCAGAGGAGAACACCGTGCTGTTTGCTTTGGACCGCACTGCTGTAACGCACGCACACGCGCACGTGGAAAACAATGTTTGGGGAGAGGGGGGCTGGAAAATCAAACGTGTACATCGTCTTGTTTTTCCAACTTTGTTTGGCAGATCAGTGTTTTCCATTGTTTGTTTTCTTTCCAGCACTGGAGGCCCAGCTGCTCTGCTCGTTTGAGTGTTGTTGTTTTTTTTTTCTTCCCTCTGCTTCTTCAGATCATGACTTCTTGAGTTGAATCAGGTGTGTTAGAGCAAGAGAACAACAAAAAAACAAAACAGGGTGGACAGGTGGAACACAGAACTGAAGGTGGTGTTCAAGCAAGACAAACAGAAAAGTGCGTGGTGCAGGTGGAACACCTGTACTTGCCGAAAGTGCTTCTACATAGTAGGCCGGCCCGAAAACACAGCTGACTTGTAGCAGAACACACAGAACTACTCATCCAGGGAAAGAACCATTTATTCCTTCATATGGTTCTGTACTTCACCACGGTTCGAGAGAAAGACATGGCCTTGACCACAGAATGCTTAAAATCTGTGTTTTCTATCCTATGGTATGTTCTAGAGATGTTATGGAGAAAACCCTTTTAAAAGTTTAAAGAGCCCCCACATAATGCCACGCTTCAGCAGCACCCTTTTATCAATAATTGTAAAGCCAAGTCAAGAACCAGCAGAGCTCATGCAGGTAATTATCGAGCCTTTCTCGACCCGACTCGGTCATGTCAGACGAGGAACAGCGTGAACCTTGCGCAGTGGGCCTCGGGACGTTTGCGAAACGCCGCGGAAGATCCTACCACGCGAGGACAGGGTGACCTGGTCCAGCAGACCAGATTCAGCGTACATGTTCGCTGTTGAGCTCTTCTCGCCATGAGTACTGCGGTGCGTTAGGACAACAAATGCTTGCATACCCAGAAGTGGAGGCGGGAACCTGTGCTGCTCAAGATATATGGCGTACAAGACAAAAATATGCGTGAACTGTTATTTGTGCGAGGCAGACTGTGCGCGCGTGAATGGTCACATATGCGGGTCGGCTATGTAGGGAATGCAAGTAGGCTATGTTTACCCTCCATAAAACAGGGCGGGGAAACAGAACTTACTGTGGGAATATTTGGGGGTAGTATTTTGACAGGCTCACGCTGCCTTCCTGCTATGTCTGAGACACTTAATTAATCCTGCACTTCACATCCAAGGCCTGTTTTCACCTTCTGTGTGGCCTACTGTGACTAGGGGTGTGGAGGATTTGATGTATGGTGAACAAAAGAGCTATAAAAGGAAAATGTGTGTTTTACATATTTCTATAATGCATGAATATTGGTTGCTATACTCGTAATGCAGCAGTGCAGTATTGTCCCAGTATTACTGCTATGTGTGCCTTATGGCAAGTCAAACAATCAAATTGCAAAATGTATTAAAGCCATAATAATACGCTTGTGAGTCGGTTCAGTTCACAATAATCTCAGCTCATTATTCACATATATTTTGACTGTATCCAAGTTGTTGCACACAGTATTAATGAGGCTAGAGCTGTGAAGCAGGACCCCAGCTGTGCCAAAGTTTGGATAAAAGTGGTGCTACAATTGTTTAACAAATGAGGTGCTGTTGCACAAAGCAAGCTAAAATGAAAGAGCCGCTTTCCGTTCGTCCTGATTTAGTTCATATGATCTTCATCCTCTCTTGTCAGTTCTGCTAATCCTCTTTAGAGTTCAGATGCTGTTCTCACTAAAGGGTGGTAGCTATGAGATTCATGATAAGTTCATAATTCATGGACTAACATGAAGTCCTGAGGTCTTAGTCCTGCTTTTTTGCTCACAGATGGTGAAGACCGTTTTAAGCGTGGCACTGGATGGAAGTCTGTACCCCATGGAAGACTATCAGAGACATTTTTTTTTATCTAGCTACTTTAAACACGTGGAATAAAATGATTTCAAACACTAGGTAAACATGGGTTTTCGGAGAAAAACACCGGAATTTTCCCTGAACCTGTGCCTTCGGCTTGTTTCTCGAGCGTTGCCTTGGAGACCGGCGTTGTTGATTTACGAGGGCTGGAATCACTGCTCACACACAGGCACTCAGAGATGAAAACGATTTTGTTTTGTTGGCTTCCTCTCTTTCGACGGAAGACTACATCTGACCACAGAAGCTTGTCTCACTGTTTAGAAACTGTGAACAAGTTTGACAAGTTTGTTTTCAACTTGAGCTTTGATGGAAGTCTTTGTGAAGGTGCCAGCCTCTCCGCCTTCTTAGACACAGAACATGTTCTCTGTTTTCCAGTTGTAGCAGTTGTCACTACGGATTAGTGGGACTAGTATGAAGCTGCTTACTTTTGTTCTGTCTCTCACACACCCCTGTAATTGTAGAATTTGGACTAACTGTGACTCGGGGCCAGCTGTAACCTGGCTTCCATTGATTGGGAGAACTTCGGCTGAAGCTAATAGTCGTTTCGTAAATGTGTTCTGTTGGAAACTGAATACAGGATGGCCTCTGCCCCATAGACACAGAGAGAATAAACACAGAGGGCTTATAAAGGACCGTGCTGAGCAGTTCAAAGTCTCTACCACCTTCCTGGCCTAGCTGAGTGTTTTCCAAAATGCTGGAGAAATTCCCACCACCCAGGTGAATAAACACAAACTGTACCTAGAGGACCACAGAAGTGGCATGGAACTACTTCCGATACGGAGCGTTAATTCGCACTAAATATAGCTCCTGGAGCAAGTGTCGGAAACCAGTTTCCTGTTTGGTCTTCGCTAAAATATTCCATGATCGGTCTCAGCCCGACCCGGCAAGCCAAGCATCGTTCAGAAGATACCCAAGGGTTGAGTGGTCTGGCAGCAGGGCACAGGGCCACTGGAATGACTCTCACAGAGCACGAGGCAAGTGAACACCGGGGAAAAAGTGTTCCTGCTCTTTTGCACGCTTAACAAGCTTCCTGTCGGTGACCCATGGGTAAAGTCTGGGCTGCCCAGTGCAAGGCCATGTGGCAAAGTGAAGCCTGGCGTTCACGACATCTCCAACTGCGCGGTGACTTCATGTCTAACAGGACACTTCCTCAACACTGGCTGGACCCGGCAGCACTGAAAAAAAAAAAAAAGACCACTTTTGCATATTCATCGCTGAGTTTCTGTCTTGGCTATAGTCTATAGTAGGGATCATTATGACGTTTACAGAGATGTGACAGTCCTGCGACTGCACTGGTGTTGTGGCATCTCTCTTGGCCCTCTTTTCCACAGCACTCTCATCTCACTCCAGGATCGCCTAACTGAACATGACCACCCAATCGAGTCTGCGACATTTACGAGCGCTTGGCTCCTACATTTGTGCTACTGAAGGGAGCAAAGCAGGGAGCAAAGCAGGCTTTTAAAAATACAGGTTTGTGACTTCCAACACTAACTACTCAGGTAGCATAAGTGGCTTTTTAACGGAGCCTCTAAACTTTGCATTCTGGATTTTCAGTAAGAATCTTTCCCCGGAGCAGAATGATTGCGTAACTGCTTTGTCGTCAGGTTAGCGGCGGCCATTCAGACGACTTCGAACCGGGCGTGGAACCGGAGTGACCTCCCCGTCATGCCAAAATACACAGTTACTTTATTGTATCCTGATATAAATAATTCTGCTGAGTGTGGAGAATTCTCTGGACGTCCTCTTTCTCAGGCTGTTAGGAGTGCGGCAGGACAGGCTTCACATTGTTGAAGAGGTTTTTCATGAAGCTCTGTGTAGTACTTGGGCAGCAAACTGAGGAGGTCTTTTTGCCTCTGGCTGCCACCTGCAGGAGTGGTATCCTAGGAACAGGCGTCCTGAAGAGGCTTTTGATGCCTTCGGGCGCCGCACGGGGGGCCTGTGTCCTTTACAGGCTGTGTCCTAGACTACAGACCGAGTGGCTGCTTTCTGCCTTCTGCATGCCTCTGGCTGCACTTTTCCCAGCTGCCGATCAATAACAGTGTCATAACTGTCGATAACTTGAGTTTTTAGTATCTAGGTAGTGACTGAAGTTGTCTAGCATTGTTGTCTAATTATTTTTTGAAATTTGCATGGGCAGAAAGCTCTGGCACATGGCTGTTCGCTGGGATCTGCTGTTATTTAACAGATGTGATGAGCAAAAAACAGAATCACTGTGTATCTATGACCATCTATCAGGGCAAGAAAGGGGTCAGAATGGTATCATGATCAAAAACACTGCTGTATAGGTATCAGAACAATCAGCAATCAGACAAATAATTGTTTTTATTTGAGCTGATTTGTATTATAATTTAATTAGATTTAAATAACTTAAAGTAGATAAGCGCACTTGTACTGTATTTGAATGCGGCTACTGCACCTGAACTAAAGTATCATAGTATCGTTTTGCATAACTGATAAGCTTTTTATGGGACATATCCACTGCTTGTATCCAGGATTTTGCACCCATTTTATCTTACATAGCGGCATTTAGCAAACACTTCCATTGCCTACCTACAGGGGGCAGTCTCCCTGGAACAACTTTGAGGTTAAGGGTCTTGCTCAGGGACCCAGTGGTGGTCTGCTGGAGGTAGAAACCAAACCCAGACGCTTGTATCCTACCCATTAGGCCACCACCACCCCATATTCAACATATTCAACAGAGCCAGACTGTTGATTGCAACAAGACCTACATAGTTCCATTTTGACAGAACACTATTTTTGTTGACTGCAGACCATCTCCCTGTTTAGAGCATTTTATCTCCATCTACCACCCGTTTGAGCAGGAATGCGAGTCCCTGGATGCCTTTATGACCAGAAAAAAGGAGGTACAGTTTAACTACAAGTCTGTGACACTTTGTTTGTTTTTGTCCTGTGTCCCAGACAGACTCTGGTCCAAACCAGACACGCCCTTCATGACAGTGCACTGGTGAAAGAAGTAGCTTTTTTTTTTTCGCTTAAGAATTTTACCTGCCTGATTAAAACTAAAAAAAAAAAAATAACAAAATAGACTAAAAAGAAAAAGTAGCCAAACATGGCCGGCAAAGCTGTAAGACATAAGAATTCGCGTCAGACATAATAAGTCAAGCTCTCTGCATCTCTGCTTAGCACAAAAAACTGCCAACCGGCACTTTCACCCCTGCTGTCTCATGGAACACATTTCCAATGGTGTTATTTCGTCTCTGTCTCAGATGAGTAAGCATGAATATTCTGTAATGAGATGGTGCATGTGTGTGTCTGTGTGTGTGTGGAGGAACTGCTGGAGCTTCATTTTAAGGTTTCACACCTGGATATGCTCTGCAATTTTCCATAGCAGTCATCAAGTTCCCCTAAAGCTTTGAAACTATCCATTTCGCTCCAATGACTGCACGTCGGACCCTCGAGGACAATGCGGCAACTGCCCACATTAAAGGGCCGTTTACAGTCTTGGCTCTATACTTCGCACAGAGCCGTTTGCCTCTCGGCCCGTATGCATAGCAGCGTCTTGTCTGCTTTCTTCTCTGTGTTGACGCTCGCTGTGTAAAATGCATTTTCCATCCCAGACATGAGACATGCTATACAAACAGCATGTTCAGGATCACAAAAACTCTGAGCGTGGATCCAGGCCTGCCTGTTTGTTCAGCGGCTAACAGGATTACGCCTGCATCTTTGCTGAAATGGAAATGTTTTCTTACCAGCGCTCTTGGAAATTTCCCCCTGTTCACAAATGGATTGTGATTATATTATGTGTATGTTGCCTGGCAACTTGAGATGGATGTGCATTAGCAAAATCACAGAAACATTCAATTTTATACTATGGGTGTGGGGGGGGGCACTGAATGGTGCTGAAAGTTATTTTCACAGCTTTTAGAGAGGCCCATCTTTCAAGGGGTTGTCTCGTCAACGCAAATTAAACAGAGCGCCACTGCATACGGTCGAATGTTTCCATCGCTCAAGCTCAAACGTGACTGGAGTGAACTGAGAATAGAATCATTTGGCCGGGACAGATCTTGGATTGATGAGTTGACGGGCCCGGGCAGCAGTTCCCAATTCCGCTTTAACTGCTGCTCAGTTTAAAAGAAACAATGTGATCCTCCTCTGTTGTGGGATCCAAGAAGACCCACAACAGAGGAGGCCTCTTGAGGAGTGCTCAGAGGAGTTCCACTGGAGTGTGGTGGTGGTCTTGGATCAGCAAAGCGGCCGACATGGTGCTGCCATCAGCTGAGTGCTTGTCACCATTCTCTTTATGAAAGAAAGAGTTATATATTTTTTTCCATAACGGTTCCAGTAAAAGCAAAGACGGCATTCACTTCACACTGCTTCAGAAAACAGAGAGGTGTGATCTGAATTCGCGCCACTCTCACAACACTTGCAGGTATGGTTTGGCAAAAGATCAACTTTTCCACAGAGCATAGATGCAATCTCCTCACCAATGCATGTTTTTAATTCTACTTCTTCGGTTTAGGACTCCGGGAATGCCTGATGTTACAAACAAGCAGTAGAACTTAACGATCACCCAATTTTTTTCCCTCCATAATACACTCTCAAAACGTCACTAAGTTCTTCCAAACCACATCTTAAGATCAAATTAGTTTTAGGACCCAGTAAGACTTACTGTAAACTATAAAAGGGCATTTGAGTCAACACAGAGCAGTAATAAAGAGGACTGATTCCCCCATGTTTATAACGGTCACATTACAAAAACTGATAGATCAGCACTTCTTCTCCTGAGGAGGTTTGGGAAAACATCTGTTATCTGTTATCTGAAAATGTTGCCTGTTCAGCTACATGGCGGTGTTCTATTCATGTTTACAGCTGACTGTAAGTCACACAATGACCAAACTACTTTGACAGCCGGTTGACACAGACTCTAACAAGAATGATCATGATTCATCCTACAGCTTTATTCAGTAACTATTTTCAACTATAAGATAACTACTACACAACTAATATGTAGTTCATATAGTACTCACCTAATATTTGTTAGTCTATAAAGTAGAGCCCGACCGATTTATCGGCAGGCCGATATTATTGGCCGATATTAGTCATTTTCCAAACTATCGGTATCTGCATTTATAATGGCCGATAAATGAATATTTCAAAAATAAAA
>JBBPDB010000002.1:19900780-19912671 GCA_037974465.1 Brachypetersius altus
GAATATCGGATTTTAAAACCAACAAATATTTGTATCGGTATCGGCCTTCAAAATCCTTTATCGGTCGGGCTCTAATTATTATTATTATTATTATTATTATTATTATTTTGCAGACTAAACAAAGGAGGTACACTTACTTCTGACTTGAACTGATCAGGCCACTGGAGAATACGATCACACGCATTCACTCACACAGCTAGAACTGCAAGACTTGGTGGTGCAATAGGTGGACTGCTGTGTTCTAACAAGACAGCAGCTGGTGCTATAAAGCATTTAGCACTCAACTCATTGCCCTCGGGCTGCTGAAGTGACCTAGACAAAGACTGTAGGAATCTACTACTGTAAAGATCAAGACCGAATCAAAATGCAATTAAAAAAATGATTCGATAACTGAATAATATAATAACTGAGTCGTTATCTGGAAATGACAGGCGCCGTACCAGAATTTGATCTGGTCATTTGATCAATTGCTAGGGCCTATTTAATTATGATGATGCATTCATTAACTTAATAAAATAAATTATTCAATTAGGCTGTGCACCTGAACAGGAGCTGAGAGTTACATGGTTGGGATTCTGGATGGGGCAGTTTGTGGCAGTCTGTGCTCTTCTAACCAATTAAATAATAACACATTAATGACAATAAGGGATATGGCATGTACTGATTAGGCACATCTTCGAGAGCTTATAATCAATATTGCGTAAAAGCTCCCTGATCAGAGAACTCTTCAGGGCCAGGTGGGGCTCCCATTCCATTATACCATTTGTAAAACTATCCGTATGAGTCTAAGTGGCGTGCTCATTTTGGGTCTCTTTCACACGAATGCCACATCACGTCTTGATAAAATCCCTCCAAAAACACTACAAGGCCAAACCCAGAGAAAAAAAAAGGTATGCACGTGTACAACGCTGGCAGAAAACTCAAAGGCAGTCCTGCAATGTTGCTGCTAAGCTGGCCATGGAGATTTACTCGACACATAAAAGTAAACTAATGAATGGTGCTCTGTCGCATCTCTGTAAAACTAATGATTAGCCAGTAGACACCTTGGAAGTGCGCCCATTGAAGAGTCTCTAGTACACGCCAGCACTCGGGGGAGTGTACGTAATTTTCCACTCCCTTACCCTTAGCCATGCTGCCCTATGTGTTGATGTATGGATCTATATTTAGGAAAATGTGTGGGTAGCAGAAACATCTGCAAAGGCCTCAGACAACCAAAGAAGGAGAGACTGCACCTTACACCCATATCAGAGTATTTCTAACAGTTAACCCGCAAGATCCGAAAAGAAAACGTGCGAGTGTGTGGTATTGAACACACTTCATGCCGAGATGCTCTACTAATCTCAACACACTTTCCACAGGGTGTGTGGTGTGGTTTATTAGACCTTATGCACATCTGAACACCTTCCGTTTATCAGATCTAATATGTCTATTGTTCAATTTTTAGTCTGGTAATTCGGTTACACTTCTGTGTTAGGTAGAGCCTTATGGTCTGTCGGCTGTAGCGATGGAGCACTGTGTTTAACCTTTTATTCTAGAAACTGCTGCAGTGTGTTTTAGCCCAGAACACAGCAGAAAGCATGTGAATGCTGTAGATTTAACTGCAACCATATAGTGCACAATGCAAAAAAATGATTAAAACAGGATTTAGCTCAGAGACTTGAACACTTCAGAAAGATCGATGGCTTGGCGAAAGCCTACCTGAAGCTATAGGGGGGATGAAACAGGCGGTGGATGGTGGGGACTGTGCTACACTGTGCGTAAGGCTGTCAGTGGATGCTCAGCGTTTCGGAAGAATAGGGATTAATGACTCCGGCTGGTGGTCGCTCCGGATGCTGCGTTAACCCCTCCGAGCGTGCGGCGGAGAGAGAGGCGATGGCCTTTGTTGTGGCCACGCTGAAGGCTGGATCTGATACAGGGAAACACGGAGCTCGGGGCTGCCTAGCATTTGCAGAACGTGCAGAAACAAATCGCACACGTTATCTAGATCATGCAAGGCTGCACAAACCGGTCAATGTGTGTCCTGCAGCTGCAGCTGCACACGCCTCACCTGCTTACGGTACTGCATCACACACACACGCGCACACACACACACGCATGCACTACAATACACTACACCGCACTGGGCTCCCTGCGCCCGGCACGCTGCGCGTTCTGCAGAATGGAGCCGCTCCGCAGCTGAAGGCAAGGCAGGTCATCTGCTGTGTGTGTATGTGTGAAGGTGTGTGTGCGCGTGTGTGTGCTCTCGTGAGGCGCGGGGGACCGGCCTACCTGTGCGTTTTTTTGGGGAGCTGCCCTGGCGGAACGACTGCGCGACGCAAGCGGTCAAGCAGATACCATACTGAGAGCTGCTCGCTCTCCTCCTCCTCTCCCTCTTCCTCTGCCTCTTCTTCCTCCTCGCGGCAACTCGCGTGACGCCGAAGGTCGTCTTCCGTCTCTCGCGCGAGGGCGGGGTGGGCTGCTCCTCTTCCACACAGGGGCAATTTACAGCGGTGGCAAGTTCGAGTCCTCGGTTCTCCAATTCTATTCCAAGAGCCGATTCATTCGAGCCGGCCTCGGTGAGTGAGCGAGTCGAACGAACGATTCATTTCGTGTTCAAAATAGTTCGTTTAGTCATAGACACAAGCGGCAGTAATACAACTAACTCTGTGTCAGAGAGGCATTTTGGCAGTTTCCACGGTGAGTCTGGATGCTAGATGTGTTCCCCAACTCTGGCTCCACCCTCGCCGCCCCCTTGCTAATGACCACCCAGCACCTTTATTCTTACTCTGACGACTGTTATATCTGTTTATTGGCCTGCTATCTCACAAAGGGGTCTTAACTGCCATTATTTTTAAGATGATGAAGCACAGTTCTGCTAATAACATCTGGATCTCCAACATCAACATCAAGTCTTGGGTTGTTCTGGCACTGTTCTTTAGTTGCCCCTTGGTTATGGCGGAGCGTCGTTTCGCTTCTCTCTGTGTTGTGTGAATGTGGCTGGAATGACCGTGAAAACCTACTTCAGAACTACTTCAAACCCGACCGAGCGCTGGCATGTTTATGCGTAGATGAGGCTGCTAATGAGTCCATTCACTGAAAACAGCCGTTGAGTGGTCAAGACAAAGGTGTAGGTGGGATGTGACAGAGGCAAAGTACACCAAAGAGAATCAGAGCCTGTTGCTTACAAGGAGGAGCCTCACAGCCAGTCTACAAAGCCATAAAAAAAATGGATATCCATAAAAGTGTGTCATTAGCACACAATATTCTCATCAGATTGGATGCCTGTGTTGAAACATGTGCATTAACCTGCATGCGTGTACATTAAGCAGGGTGTAAAGGGACCACTCCAGTGACTAAGAAGATTAAAGATCAGCATGCCTGCCAATCAAGACTGGCTGGAGTGTGACACAGGGCATAGGCCTTCGCTGCACGCCGAATCTGAGCGTTATGGATGAGCTCAGCATGTGCGTGGGTGAGTGGTTGTCTGACTCAAAAATAACGAAGGAGGTGAGAACCTTAACAAGAGAATTAAACAATTTAAGAGCAAGTAAAATGTATCAACATAGACGTTGTACTCTTTACTGTCAAAACAGTACTATATGTATAAAGTAAGGTTCACATTTATAGCCAGGGTCACTCAAAATCTATGAGGTTAGTACAGTTCACCACAACTTTCAGGAATATAATAATATGAGTGGGGGTGAGGTAAATCTGTGCATAGTTACACTATATGGACAAAAGTTTTGGAACACCATGACACCAATAGGGACTTAAATGGCATTGCATTCCACACCAAAATCATCCAATAATGTCTTTATGGAGCCTTTGCACTGGGGCACAGTCATGCTGGAACAGAAAAGATTCTTCCCCAAACTGTGGTTGGAACCATGGGGGTAGTGGGACACCTGAATTCAGTAATTAAGAGATGTACCCAATACTTTTGTCCATTTTGGGTGATTAGTTTTGGATAACAGACTCGGTCACTCGAGGGAAACCTATTTCAATGCTACACAGCAGTATCCAGGCATTGGATTAGGCTCTTGTGCATCATATGAATCTGCTCCTATTTTCTTGGCAAGGCTTTTCTGTGGGGATTATATAAGCTGTGTGCACAGTATTGGGATTGTGATCACCCAATCACAGTCCTTTTAACTGAGCAAATAACGGAGTGAAAATGACATTTTTGTAAAATGTCTGTAAAAGATGCTAGTCTGTAATTTGTTAGTCTCGCGCAGCCAGCTTTCTTTGGCCAAGGCCCGCCCATAAGGCCGTTTGACCCACATGTCAAACAACCAATCACAGTTCGTTTTGTTCAGCGTCACATTTCGGGGCGTGGAAATGTCCCCACAACAACAGACCGGCGTCAGTAGATCACACGTCTGCGCTTTGTTTCCCAGCGGACCGAAAATAAACGCGACACTCGCGTCCCCCGGAAATCCGATAAAATTCAACCAATCAGATGATTACTTCGACATTCTTGAAGTGTTTCCAGTTAAGTGTACCATATGCAAGGCTGAGACTACAACTCCAGCAGCTGTACAGTCAATGGTACACTGTGTCCCCAGTGGCTGTATAGCCTATAGGACACGGTCAGTCAGGCAGCTGTTTACCCTACAATACAATACTGTGAGTCAGACGGCTGTGTACCCTATGGAACACAGCGTGTCTTGTGGCTGTATAGCCTACTGGCCACAGTGACTCGCCTATAGGGCTACACTGCCTCATACTGAGAAGGAAAACATTCATCCCTGAGTTTCTGTCCCTCACAAGTCTTTCAGATAAAGGTCTTTGTGGCTTTCTACCCAAAGAGCCACCCTAACTGGAAACAGCAGCTCTCATTCAGTGTAAGCTCCTCCAAAGATCCTGAACAGTCACAGTGCCAGAATGCTCCCTGAAAAGTATTCTTAGTAGGCCCTGCAGCTCACAGAGACTCCAAAAAGAGTTCATGTCTGGTTCAGTGAGCTTCAACCATTCAATCACTGTGTCACTTGTGAGTTCCCTCTAAGGCAAATTCATGAGCAACACCTGAAACCCACAAACTCCTCTCTGGTATCCTTGTCGGAGCAACATGCTGCATATAAACAAGCAAATTTAGCAAGAGTACTGCACCCAGATGATGGTGTTGCTGATCGAACTACATCTCACTGCTTGTACTTCCTTGTGTCCCCTTAATACAATTACTAGAGGAGTGTGTGCTAATGAGGTCAAGAACGGTTCTAATGAAGTAAAATGTATTTGCATTAATGAACCTAAATAACATGCAAGTCTGACCTCAGAAGAAGGGCTTGAGGGGCACTAACACCAGGGTTCACTAGTTTTATCTGTTGTTGGTCAGTATTCACTGGCGGCAGATTTTCATTCAAACCAAGCAGAACAAAACAGCTTATAACTAATCAGCTGTTTGAGGACTATCTCAAACAGATTAAACAAGCGGAATGCAAACCTGCAGCCATGCCAGCACTTTGTGGATAAGACCTGTGACCCTAATTATGGCTGCACACGTTTACCTACAAGATAGAGGTTTCTAATAAATTGGCCAGAAAATATATTGAAATATGAAGTATGCTTTGAGTTCGCCATTAGACTGTTAAGCGTAGACAGACAAGTGAATTAGCACACAAGTGAAGTGACAGTATGCAGATCTGTGAAGCTGTTGACTATGTGGTAAAAATTACCCGAACATTCCCCTCTGAGCTGAGCTGCTTTCGAGGTTTGTCTGGTTCGGCTCGTGTTCCATCCGGGTAGGCATGCATGTAGAAACATTTTCCTCCAAATGGACACGTTCCCCTCCCCTGGTCAAAGTATTTGCAGGGCTTCTTGCTGCACAACACATCAAAATTTGAAAAAGCAAACAATGATTAGTGTTTGAGTGTAATGATGAATCAAAAATGTATGTATAATTTCACTGTTATGCTGTAAAAAAAGGCAAGTAAGGGTTGTTTGGGTGTGAAATGCATCACTATAGAAACATTTACAGAGTCAGAATTGGTTACAGCGGTGCTCAAAGGCCTTAATTTAGGAGAAATGACTGAATACGATCAGGTCTGATGTCTAAGACAAAAATGTTTCATTGAAATCCATAAACACCAGAGACTTAGATGCAAGATGTGGTAAAGGAAAATAGTATTCAAAGATTTTCAGGAATCATTAAAGGAATATGCATGTAGGATCACAGTTGGCTTTGGATAATGATGATGCCTGTTTTGATGCTGACGTCAGGTTCTGCTAAACTCAGGTTCTTAAGCAGAGCAGACTTCAGAGCTTCAACTGGATGAAAGGCAGTTCAGAAACTGCTCTGTGGGGAAGCCTATAGCAGACTCCTGAAGAGAGGACTGGCGGTTGACCTTTGGGTTTCTATTTAAGTCGGTATATAATAACCATGTCACTTTCACCTCACCTCACAAGGGTGTAACTAAATAGACCGTGAAGAACTGGGACTATTTTAACATTAAATGTTGCCTTCTGAGCCTGGACCTTCTTACACTTCAGATCTGCTGATACCACCGTCACACCAGTGATCGCTTCTCACCTGACTCCGGATTTAAACTCTTCAATGAGACGGTTTTTCTCATCCTGGTCTTCCACCCAGTAGATACTGGGAATAACAAACTCTGAAACCACCCGACATTCTGGACAAGACCTGCAGGCAACACAAAGCATGCTTTTAAAGTGACAAATAAAAAAACAAACAAACAAACACAAGTCCTGGTCCTGGTGGTCACCTACCCGGCAGACGTTACTTTACCTACTTTATCACACCCTTCATCCCAGTTAGGGGTTATTAATCAGCTGTTTTGTGGCTCATGACACTGCATTACAGTGTTTAAGGGGTGTTGTACTAACAATATATAAAATACAAGAAGGTTCAGTAGGCAATGGCAGCAAGCACATTTTTTTGAACCTGGTACGTTAACCCTTAGAACACGAGCTGCACACATCCGTGCCAGAAGCACAACCAATGCTAAATCGTTATAATGAGGTAAAACAGCTCTTTCTTTTTATTTGTTTTGTATCTGAAGCACTACTTTTAAAGGGATGTTATATTATTTATTATGGTCATCTAATGAGGGAGGTCATCCCACTCACTTGATGATCTTGTTCTCAAACTGCTTGGCGCAGCGCCACTGCCGAATGCAGCTCAGGCAGTAAGTGTGGCAGCAGCTGGACAGGATGCCGAAGCGCCGCTCGGACGGAGACGCCTTCTCGTAGACCACGTCCATGCAGATGCTGCACTTCTTATCTTGGCTGTGCTGCACAGCGAAGGCTTTCTCCATGTCCATCTCAAAGGCCATCATACACATCTGCAAGATAGGAAACACCGCAGGATGAAAACACCTGATGTACGCCATTATGATCAAATTGGTATTTAATGCCTGGTTTAGACGGTTTAATGATTTTCTTTTGTCTTGTCACACATCAAAGATGACAATCATGAAACAGTTGTGTTAAAGACGGCCGTCATCACGGCGACCAAAGAAAGCCAGTTTTAGAAATTTAGGACGAACATCTCACAGGCAGTGTGATCATACAACCTACAGTTGACCAGCCAATCAGAATGCAGTACACACCTTCACACACCTCATCATACACCCACACACCTTCTATGCACAGGTCATATCAAAGTTTATTACATCTGTGTTTTACCGTCTGATTTGCATTTACAATTGTAATGATCTTATACGAAATCTTCTAATAAATAGTTGAAATCGCGTGAGACGTCATGTTATTAGCCAGATTGGAATTACAGCCAGTCATTTCAAAACTCCTGAGTGGAGCCAGAGTGCAGAAAACACACCAAACATTTCCCTTCGTATCTCACACGACTTCATGAATAAAGTGTGGACTAATATCTGTATTGGTATCACTCAAACTAATAGACCATAGACCACAAAACGATGCCTTCACTCACCTTCTCATGTGCTGCCCTCTGCTCCGGGTCATGTGGATGCAAAACCTGCAACCTACAAATCTCACACATGTCTCCATGGAGATACGGGCAGGTGTTACCATAGTGACACTGGCCAGCAGCAGCGTAGGGGCAGAGCTGTGGCTGGTGGGAGATGTCGGGGAAAGGGCTGGCGGTGGCTGCACTCTCCAGTCCAGATCGGATGGCATCCAGGTATGAGTGAGGCTTGGCCTGAGAGCCGTCTCTGTAGTCCCAGCAATCCAGAACCTCTGCACTTTCTCCAGCATAGGTCTGGCCTCTACTGTCATTGGTTAACACTACAAACACAAAGAAGAATTTAGAAAGACACAGCATTATTTATTCATTCATACTGCCACAATAACTGCCTGGTAATCTTTACTCTGCTATCGATCATCTGATGCACTATATAATAATACTGCAGAAGCCTGCATTACAGAAATGAGGCCCCATCCAAACAATGGGTGCTTGTTGTGTGCTGTAAACTGACCAATCACCGGTAGCTGGGAATACACCCAGAGCCAATTTAGGTTACAAGTAACGCAACTGTAATATGATCCTCTGCAGTGGACACTATATGGACAAACATACTAGCACACCACATTTAGGACAACGCTAGTGATGCTCGGATCGATCGACCGAAGATCGGTATCGACCGCTAATCACATTTTATGACTCGATTGGTACTCGTTAAACTTGGCCGATCTTAGGAACCGATCAGATAAAGACATCTGTAATATCATGTACTGGACAATATTTAAGTTAAATCAGACGTTTTAGGAGATGAAATGTTTATTTTGTCCTTTACCATTCACTGTAGTACTGGACAATGATTAAATAAACCTTTCCTCAGCCGGCTCCATTTTGTTTATTATTTTTTGTCTCCTATTAAGTATCCTGATGTGCATAGTGTTATGCATAAACCCCATTGTAAAGGCTTATTAAAATGTTCACTATATAATAAATACTTCTTCGTGATTATTTAGTACTCTGTTAAAACAAGTTACATTAGATATATTACTGTAAAAATAAAACAAAAATATAACAAAGGCAACATTTATAGTATTACTTTATCTGAAAAAAAAGTTTATGTGATCAGAGAGCTTACATATCAGTTATATAAACTTGAAGCATCAGAATCGGCATTGCTATCGGCCGATCACCATGACAACAATCGGTACTTGGTATCGGTGGCAAAAATCCTGATCGGGGCATCCCTAGACAACGCCATGCTGGACCCTTTTCTATTCCAGCATGTCCCAGTGCACAAAGTGAGCTCCATAAAACACATGGCTGGAGGAGTTTGGTGCGGAACACCTTTGGGATGAACTGGAATGGAGATTGTGAGTCAGGCCTTCTTGTCCAACATCAGTGTCTGACCTCAGAAATGCTCTACAGAATGAATGGGCACAAATTCCCACAGAAACTCCATAGCTGCAAAGCAGGACCAACTCCATATTAAAGTCTATGGGTTTGAATATAATGTCATTAAAGTCCCTGATGGTCAAGCATACTTTTTTTCATATGGAGTACCTTCTAAATGCACTGCTGAAGAGATGAATAATTATCTCTGCTGTGAGAATAACATAACTGTGCCTTTAAGATAATGTAGTTTGGTCATACCTCTGTCTCTCAACACTAATGCTTTCTTAGTGTTTCTGCTTGTACTTGGTGGAGGTCCTGGTCCTGGTCCTGGGACAGATGCTCCTGCACTGCTGGCTCTGTTTGTGTGGTCCACAGGTGGTCCACCTCCCCGCCCTGGTTTGATGTGGTCATATCTGAAATGCAGACAAAAAAGAGAGACTTTTACAGAATGCAAAACAATTGTAAAACTATTCTGAAATCGTACACAGGATTTCAGCAGCGCACCTTTAGTGCAGACGAAAATTATGGGATTCTTACCTGCATCTGTCGCCGTAAGCACACACACCTCTCTGGTAAAATTTACATATTGTTGAGGGCTTGCTGGTTGCCAGATCATGCGAGAACATGCACCTGTTCCCCTCTCGACAAACGCCATGAATAAAGTATCTGTGTGGAGGTAGGAAGAAAAGAAGCATGTTGGAAATGCAACCCCAACTACCTTTCAACATAAAAAACAAAAGTCTGCCGATCCTCATCCAACAAACCAGTTCTTACCAAGCCATTTATGGGTGAGAGTGGCAGTAGTCTTAACACATTTAAAGGACTTGAGCTTTTTTCTGCACCCAGCATCCTTATACCCGACATAACAAGAGTCTCTCTCCGATACACATTTCAAAGGTGACTCCACCATTTTCTTTCACTCTTCATATACTACAGAAGTCTCTTAACCATTATTAAATGGTCAATACTTGGCCCCTGATCAACTGATCATAAAGTTACAAATAAACTAAAAACTATGGTTATTAATGAAAGATTTGACGCTGGAGTGGTTCCAAAATTCCACACAAGCTCCAGCGAGAAAATAAAAATTATAAAATGGAACTCAAGAAGAACAGTGGTGTGACTGCTGATACAATAATTTCACTTTTGTTGGATTGCATGAAGCTCTCAATTCATCAGAACACCCAGTAACTCACCTGTAGCTTTGACTGGTCACCTCGTCAGAAACACTGCAAATTATTACAGACTCATCTGCATATTGTCGCCTACTGCAATCGGCATTGCAAAGACCGATATGGTAATGATGATTAATAGGCGATGTATCATTCGGTTCTACTAAAGACGTTTGGACAGCAGTGTATAAGGAGTGCAAACAAGAGCAACGCATCGGATACTCACTACGGGTTTTGATGAGAAGAAGCACCAAAAATGACTGGAATAAAAATTAAGAAGAACAAGAAAAGTGTGATTGCTGACTCAATCACAGTAAAAAAAATAAAGTAAGACTGAAAGAAATTCCCAAGTGAGAAAAGAAAGTCTGTGATATATCGGTTTACAGGTTAACTCAACCTGCCCTGGAGAACAGGGTTTGAGGGCTGTGTGACGATTAAAACTGATTGAAAATAAGATTATACCCTTTATTAAAATGTGATGTTTGAACATGGGTGGAATAAAAATAATAATAAAACTTGAGAACAATTGTTCTTCTTCAAGTGTTATTGTTATTAGTGTGATTGAGTAAACAATCACACTAACAACAAAACTAAAGAAGAATTATAGGGATTGTTGATGCAATCAGACTAATAAAAATAAAACAACAATAGTGTGGTTGCTGACTCAGTCCCAAAATAAAATAAGACTGAAAGATATTCATGAGAGAAACATCCAGCTCCTCTGATCCTCTGATCTAGGTTTAGGGGCGGTGTGAGGACTCAAACTGACTGAAAATAAGTCTATTTTCTTCATTCAGTAAAAGGTCGTAAGGTAAACGCACAGCTCCCTCTCTGAGGGGCTACAGATAAACCTCCTGTTTGCAGTCGAACGGCTCTTTCTGGAAAACTGTCACAGACCGGAGCGATGCAGTGTGTTATGGTTTTGTTTTGGAGCCCAATCGGAGAAATCTGTAACTTTAAAACAGTAAAAAAAAAACATAAAAACACAAACAAACGCAGCGAGCCCGGTTAGCCTGCATGCTAATACAATCCCAGACAATCAATGAGACCAGAAAAAGAACCACAGGGCCTCCAGGACCCGATCCGAATGGAATCGGGCTCCCTTACCTGCAGGTCACCTGTTTTGTAGACATTTTTCTTCCCTTATTCTCTCACGTTTACATCTTTATTCGGCCTCCTTTTACTTTAACTTCTGTGCCACATTCAACCCCATCCCTCCATTCAACAGAGGACGGCCAGCTCATTGGTTCCGCATTACATGAGCAACCTGGTAGAAAAACAGTACATGGCCAATAGTATTGGGACGGCCAACAATACATTTAAAATCTGGTTAGTATATATAGATTTGTGTTAGGAATATATCATTGTTATATATTGTATTATTTTTATACACTTAGAAACAAAATACCCTTAAAATACCAAATACCAAAATACAGTGTATATATATATAC
>JBBPDB010000002.1:20152463-20168290 GCA_037974465.1 Brachypetersius altus
TCGATTCCCAAGACCGCTAGGCACCGCTGAGGTACCCTGAGCAAGGTACCGTCCCACACACTGCTCCCCGGCGCCGTTCTTCACTTGGTGAATGGGTTAAATGCAGAGGAAGTATTTCGTGCTGTTCACACTGTGTGCTGTGTTCACGTATGACAAATGTTCACTTTCACTACCTGTTTTCAACTGCTTGAGGTGAGGATGCAGCACTACCACATGACCAGTGACTCTTTCATTAACAACAGGATATCCTGGGTTTCCATGAGGAGAAGTCTGGAAATGTTGTATGTATTAATGTTGTTTTTTATTGTAATATTAGTGTGTTTTATTGAGGGGAATAAACAAACACATACGTAAAAAAAAAACCTTCTATAGACTGTGTAGCATTGTCTACAGATGATGGTAACAAATTGTTGTTAAATGGCCCTTGTTTTGTTCCTTCTGAAATTACAGGCTACTTCTGTTTCCTCCTCCAATAAAGGAGGAAGGTAGGCCTTGTGGTGAGTCACATTTTTCACTTAAACTTCTCATACACCTTTCTGAAAGCAAATTAAAGCTTCGTCGATTAATGCCTGTTGTGCTAGCCCATATTATACAGGTGACCTGCCACCTTCCTGCTGCATGAGATGAAAAAAGGCGGGAGGCATGGAGGGGGAAAAAAACTCGAGCTATTTTCATTTAGGCTCCATCCACAGCACCAGCGCGGCAGTTCCCCCAGGCTGGGTTAACCTTGTAAAAGAGACTTGGTTTTAACCTAAAGACTCCACATGAGGAACGCATTACCACGTGCATCTCCATGCGGTCATCTGCTCTGGGCTACCGCCCCGTCCACAACAACAAACACACACATCCCCCGGTGCATTCATACACTGTTCCTCATTGAGCCTTGACTTTTTTAATCAGTTTTTTATCAAATCATTTTTTGCATTAAAGTGAAACAAACAAAGCTTTTATGTTATTATTGACGATAAGGGTGGAAATTGCTATTCGTTGTTCATCGTTAGTGACGCAGTGTTTATTTACACTGTTCAGAAGTGTGTCTAAAGAGTACGTCTTTCTACATCTTTGATCCATCTGTGTCCATACTCTCTCACACACACACGAGAGCAGAGGTAGAAGTGACTGTAGAATGAAAAAGAAGCACTAAGATAGTCATTACTGCATGACTGTCTTTCATTTACCTGCAATTTAAATATTAATATAAAGCTATGCCTAGAAAGTCAGGGAGAGGTGAAGTGCAACCTTTACTTACCTATATATATATATATATATATGTTTTAAAGGGTTTGGAATGAAATCATTTGTTCACTTTGAAACCTATGATGTTTCTCGTTTTTGTAGCCGCAAAATGCTGTACATTATTAGCATAAAATGGTTCTATTCTGAACAAAATAATATTTCCTTGGTTTGTAAAATAAGTTTTTGGTGCAGCCAGAGTTTTTATTTGGTTCTAAATAGAACCTTTCTGCCATTCTTAGGGTGAACTGAAACCGAAATGTTTGTATTCATTTCTGAACATATGTAAATATATCATTTAAAATCCAATGTTTAGGCTTTTATACTAAAAGGTCTGGTTTTTTTCCCCTCAGTGTCTCATCCCTTCCCCTGAAGAGTGTATACAGACAATGTTGAGCTGGATTTGATCTCCTCATCAGTGGCCTCGGCCCGAAACATGCCGGGGCTCGGGGCTCGGGGCTCGGGGCTCGGGGCTCGGGGCTCGGGGCTCGGGGCTCATCCCGGCTGGAGCGCATTCTGACATTAAAGCCAAATGGGGATTGTGCTGAATGCTAAATTGTGGAATTCACGTGAGTAATTTAAATTATATTAACGTTCTTTATTTTCATTATTGTTATTTTCATTAGTGGTCACGGACGGTTGGACCTCACTGCCCTGCTCATCTCAGCCACTTACCAGTAGAGGGCTTTTAACCCACTGAGCAGGTGACTCACACACACTCACAAACACAAGCTCCTTTTCGGTGAGATGAACTCCTTTGGGTTCTTTGCTGGACTGATTGTTTCCTTCATAACAGCTCCATCGCGTTGTGTTTGCTAGAACAAAACACTGAGCTGTGATTGTGGATTGGGTCCCGGTGTTTACTGTGGGAGTGTGAGAGAGTAAGCGAGAGGGCTCCTCTGGTAGCCTGACCCTGGCGACCCTGCGTGACCTCTGGTGCTAATAAAGGGGAAAGTGATGTGTGTGTGTGTGTGTGTGTGTGTGTATGAGTGTACCACAGGGTGATCTTGCAGCCTGCATAGATCAAATTACTACACAACATGCCAGTGGGATAAACACTTTTATTTAACTGCTACAAATCACTCCAAGTCCATTTTGAACTGGGAATTTGGACGTCACCAGCCTGACTGTGCCATGTTTTGGAAAAAATCAAAAGTGGGTTCAGTATTAACAAGTTTTGTTTTTAATTTGATATTCCGTGGACGTTCTCTGAGCCCTGTTCTGCTCTCTCTGCTAAAGGTCCTCAACTCTCTGGGCAGTGATCTGAGCAGCTCTTTAAGCCTTGGGCGGGAACAGGCTGAAATGAAGAGAACAGAGGTGGCTGAAGGATACTGCGAAGCTATTTGAGAGGGAAAAAAATGGCAAAAAGCAAACACATTGCAGCCTTGGAAAGCCACTTCAATGCAGCTGTAATTTCCCCTGCCTGGCCTGTGCACGCATTCCTCCAGCCGCATTCACAGCCACCTTTACAACCACTTTAGTGTTCTTAACTCATTTTCTTGTCCAGTTTGATTCTACCTTTGAGAGTTGTGTGTGTGTGTGTGTGTGTGTGTTGGGGTGGGGGTCATTACAGTACAGGAAAGCAGTTGGTGGGGAGGGAGAAGTGGGGTTGGTAAGAAAATTCTTGGCACTTCTTGGGACAGGAGGAAGGGTGATATCACCAGGAGGTTATACTGCTTGTCCCTTGAGGTTACTGGAAGACTCAAGTCCACACTGCAGCTGAAAGAAGGGTAGCTTGGAGGACAGAGATCTGTACAGCTCTACAGAGGTCTACCTTATGTGTAAAACCTTTAAGAGCAATGGGGACTGTGAAAGACTAAACTGATTTGAAATCAGCACTCTTTCTCTTTGCTTTTATAAATATGCTCAGTGGTCTATATGCTCCAATGACTTAGTCCAGACCACACACACCCACCTCACTGTTGGATTATTTACCTTCTTCCACTGCTTTGATTTTCTTTTCTTTCCATAACAGCCCCCTGCTGAAGTTTAGATGTGTTTACAGATAATGTGAGCACGCCCTGTCTGGTTGCACACCTGCTTTCTGAACGTCGATGGCTTGTGCCAGTTCAAACCTTCCACATGCCAGAGGATACTCTATTAATGGGTTGTACTTGTGCAAAAGTCATAACACCCAATTTAAAGGTGTGTTTTATTACATATAGAGCTCAATGCTCAGTAATTAGGATGTTGCATTGCTGTTATTAGTGCTCTGTCCTAAGCACACATATGCTCACTGGTGTCTTTAAAAACAGTAATAGTTGTCACTGATCTGCTAGAAAATATCAAATTAAACCCTTTCAAAGGAGAAACCCTTTTAAGTGAAGCAGGTGATCTAGAATCATTAACAAAATAGGTATATGAGTGAGGAGCAGGTTATCCTGAACCGCCACAGTTGCCCTGAGACATTTAAATATTGAAACCCCTTTCTCTTTTGGGGATTTAGCTACTTTGCTGATACACGTCTATCTCCCCAGAGAAGCATTGTCAGTACAAAAGGGCGTTTTAGACGATCTGCACATGAGCTTAAGGTCATCATGCTCAGTGTCAAATATAAGCCCACCGCAACCCACCCACCCACCTCGGAGAATATGCTGTGGAGCGGTGGAACTGTGAAATGATGAAACTCCGTCCAGTATCTCTGAGGTGATGTTTGTGATCCATAACATTATCTAGAATCCTCACAGCGACGTTTTAACATCTATTTATATTATAATATAAAGCTATCCAATATGAGCAAAGGCTTTTACTGCAGCAAAGGGAGACAAACTCCCAAATCGTACCCCTGATTTCAAAAGAAATGCTAGATGGCTGGGTGTCCACAAACTTTTGGACAAACAGTCCGTACCGATATGAACATTTTATGTGTCGTTTTGCCACGTCACTCAATCGCTTCCCTCAGTCTTAAAGACTTTCCAGCGGAGCTGCCAGGCAGGCCGAGGACGGCACGGCCTTTTCAGACCATGAAGGGAGTCGTCTCTGTAATGCATCAAGGGTCCGAGCCAACTCAGATTCATCCTTGGAAACTCAGCTCAGGCTTTTGGATCCTATATGAATTTTTGGGTCACATTGCAGGAATTCCTTGGGACGTACTGCCAGTGGCTGAAGAGCTTTTTTGGCTTTGGTAGCGCTGTGGCAGGAAGAAAAGCTCCGCACCTGCTCGGAGCAGGTTAAGGATCCACCAGAGGCGACGCACACATGTCACTGTTGTGAAAAGCATTAGAAATCTTACTAAAGCAGATGACCACTGAGACCGAGTGAGGAGAACATTACATAACCAGGGGAAAAGACGTATTAATCATTATAACTGAATTTACGCACAAAAACTGAAACTGTAAGCTAAATTAACTGGAGGTTACACCCCCCACCCACCCCCACAAACACACACACGATATACCTTGGGCTTTAGAGGCTGTAATCCGGGCGCTCACGGCGTAAACCTTTACTTTATTCCTTTTATTGCAAATTAAAATTTTGTTGCTTTTTCCGTTTGATTTTACGGGAAACATCTGGGCGATCGCAGCGCGGAGAAACGAGCCTCTGATCGCTGCCTGGCCGGGAGAAGGAGATATTATCAACCACACACTCACACACGCACGCACGCACGCACGCACGCACGCACACACACACACACACACACACACACAAACTGTAATATATAGCGCGCTTATTCCTGCAACACGACCAACGTATATTTATGTCCACAGATTTTCACAAAAATTGGACTCTACCTTTCTTGTTTTTTTTTTCTTCGTTCTTTTTCGTTCCGGCATTGCTCGATTTACGCACGTTATTTATTTCATTTGTGTCGTTCACTTTATTTCTTTGCGCTATTTTTTCTTAATTTGTTCGTTCGTTCGTCCGTTCCTTCCTTCCTACCCTCATTCTTTCCTTCCTTAGGCCTACATTGTTTTCTTTCTTTCTCTCGTACCTGAAAATAGCAGACCGTGGAGCAGGTGCAAACGAAAAGAATCGTTACAGTGTGTTTTCCATCATCGCTGAGGTTTTACACCCCAGAACTCAGCCTCACAAACCTCAGCAGGTTTTAAAGCTGAACCACACCTTTCCTCTGCTCCAAGTTCTGAATTCAAATACTGAAAAAAACCCCAGAATAAATAATATTTTTAAAGGTTAGTGTACACATACATACAACACTCGAGCTCAACACTGAACAAAACTATCTGCAGACTTTCATCATCCACAATTAGAGAAAGCCATAGACTGGAACGGGAAATTTACATTGAGCAGATTTTTATCACGCTGTGTCTGAGGAAAATTGCAAGTAAACAATTTCATGCTTTGCAAGTGTGGCTTTAGATTTGAGAGAGAGAAAGAGAGAAAGTCTGAGTGGATAAGTCATTACTCTCTCTGCACTCCGGGTTAAAGAGTCTCCTGCAGCTCCAGAGCTTTACTGCATGAAGGGCAGCAGACTCCACTTTCCCCTGCTAATGAACCAGCACAGCTTCATCTCAGCTCCACTTTCACCACAAAAACTCCTGACTCAGCCACTTCTGAGCCATTTGCTAATAAACTGGCATTACTATCTAACTGTAATGAGCCAACAGTAAATAAGTAAACAAAACAAACAACCAACCAACCCATGAATTAATGTAATCAATGGCACATCGTTTCCCCCGAGTGTTTTATGGATTTAGTAAAAGGATTGTAACCAGTTTGTGTGTGTGTGTGTGTGTGTGTGTGTGTGTGTGTGTAGAGGCTGGTCTTATCCCTGTGCATGAATCATTGTTCACATTTCAACATAATTGTTCAAAAAATAGGTTTTAATAAATAAGCACAAAGTAATGGACGGAATCTGAAATTGTTGCTATAAAAAAACAAACAAACAACAAAAAAAACCCCAGTAATCCATGCAGCGTACTTTAGGAAAGTAGCTATTGCTCTAAATTGCATTGGTCGCCTTAAAAAATGCTGACGATACTCACAGGTAGCATTACGTAAATTACTTAATCATATTTTCTCATATATATATATTTATATATATATATATATTCATATATAAACTCTTCTATTTAAAGAAATATAGTTTCATTAAACATAACAGAAGGCTGTCCTGCTGTACCATCACCTGTACGACACTAGAGAATAACTGATGGAGAAAAAAAAGATTAAATGTGTTATTGGCCCACACTGGAGACGCTGGGTAGTTTTCTGTCTTTGTTTAGGTGTAGAAAATAAAATCCTCTTGTTTAGGTGGGCATCTTTACAGGAAGTCCTCTCGATTAGGGTATAAAATTGTTCCTCTTGTCTAGCTCTGGGTGAAAAAACGAGTTCCTCTTGTTCAGTTCAAGTCGTTCTTTGATGATACATGAAGGCACTTCAAGTGCTCCAGCCCTCTGTTGGGAATCACATCATGTGTCTCGGCCCTGTCACTGAGGTTTATAGGTTCTTCAAGAAATCCTTTGGTGTCTTCAAAGTTAGTGGAAGTAAACAGTCTGGAGGGGGAAAGATGGAAAAAAGGATGAGCGTTGATGAAATACTAGTAGTGTGCAGCCCATGGACACATATTCAGATCATATAAAAGATACACCCCAACCCTCCTTCCCACTGGGTCTGAGAGAAGGTAAAGCTCATGGTGTTTCATTTGGCACCCAGTGGGTCATCAGACCACAAAGGAAACCATTAATATCAATATCTTTAGCTGAAGCAGAAAGATCTGGACTAAAACACCATGTATAAATCCTGTAGAACGGTTCAGTTATAGGACAGTGACACCGAGCTTTAGGACTGAGCGTCAGTACACCTGCCCTCCCAACAGCTTAAAGGATGGAAAATATTACAAGCAGGAACACACAGACACTTCAAACATGAACCACACTATAAATGGCTTCCTGCATAGAGTTGGCTTAAAATATATTCAAAACATCTTCAGGGCATCTACAGTTTGTTGGTTATAAGCATTCACTTCATATCACTGTCCTTAACACAGCATGTAGACTATACTTGATAAAGATGACTGCATATCGTTGTACAATATATGAATAATGTATATGTACTCTCAAAGGTACAACAGTGGCCGTAAAGTCCGATTGTGTACCTTCAATGAGTTATGAATCTACACCACAATAACTTTTCCAATGGACTCATATTCCAGTAGTCTCATATGTGCACCTTTTTACATATCTGATGTCTTGATATAGAAAAACAAAGCCTGAGGAGAATGCATTTAAAATATACAATAACAATAGACTGTGATGCACTTGTGTTTTGTAAAGTTCAGACAAATTATTATTTTCTGTGATCAGAATTGTTTACATAGTTTAGGATAAAACTCAGATCTTAAATTTAACTACCCATTCGACTACCCATGTAGTGGCTTAATTGTAGCCCAGTCACATGGTTATTGTAGTTTTTTATTAATGTGCTGTAATCCCTGCAAAAATGGTTCTCAAATTGGTCAATTCAAATTGATACTGTCGAATATATCACTCGACTCAAGCTCAAAAACTATAATCTGCAATGATACATTACAAAACTTTACCTTTTAAAGAAGGATTTCAGACTTTTTTTAAATGTTGTGTAAAGTGTCATACAATTGTAGGAGCCACAGTGGGCTCAGTAACTGAGGACGGAAAATGCTGGGGAAAGCAACAGCTTTGCCTTATTTACCGAAAATTAAATCAATAGAGCCTTATTACAGAAGAGCAGGTTTCAAGGTGCTCTCACAGATAAACTGCAGAGTAGAAGAACCATCTCAGTGTAAGTAAACAGACATTCGATGCTCCGGATGGTCTTTGACTCTTCAGCAGCCAGAATAGAAACCCCACATGAACATGACTGTGGTTTCTTTTTCCCAACAGACTGGACTTTTTTTAAGTAAAACTGAGCTTCCCGTGGTCAAACGGTCACCATCATAAAATTATGAACTCTTAGAAGAGTCTCTTCCCTTTTTCATTCTCACGAGAAAGTAAAAATTAAAAAGAAAACATAAACATAAATAACAGCAGTGAGGGCAGTGGAAGCTTTAAGAGCTGCATCAGTCTTGTAAAAAGAATATTACTGAAGACATAATGCCAGTGAGGGGTCTGTGTAAACTACTGAGGTTCATGGCTTCAACTACTACAAGCTACTACTAACTCCTGGTTTAATTAGAGTGGAAGATGAGTAAGCACTGCTGCTCTGTGGCCTTTAATCTGTGGCCAGTATTAAAATGAACTATACAGCCATGTTGTCATCTTCTTCTTCTTCTTCTTAAAACAACAACAACAACAACAACATATTATTATTATTATTATTATTATTATTATTATTATTATTATTATTACTGTTATATTTTTTTACTTTTTACTATTTTTTCACTACTAGGCTATTGTAAGACTATTATTTAGATAGATAGATAGATAGATAGATAGATAGATAGATAGATAGATAGATAGATAGATAGATAATTATTATTTTAGTTGTTGTTTCTGTTATTGTTATTAATATTTTTGTTTTTGTTGTTGCTGTTATTATTAGTACTATTATTGTTTATTGTTATTATTATTATTATTATTATTATTATTATTGCTAAAATTATTATTGTTAGTGACATCTCTGTTAACATTATTATTAACATCAGTAAAATTGTTTTATTAATTATTGCTACATCTGTTTGGTTACACCACTTCTTGCTTTCTCTCCAAGCCTGTGTTTGTATAGTACACACACAGACAGGCTGACAGGACCTGGCAATGTGCCCTGTACCCACAGCAGCTTGTCTTGTACCACCGGCAGTGTGTCCTGTACCCCTGGCAATGTGTCTTGTACCCCTGGCTGTGTGCCCTGTACCCACCCCTGCAGCAGCAGCAGCAGCAGCAGCAGCAGCTCTCTCTCCGCTAGTGCGAGGCGGACATGGACCAGGCGCCTTCCATCCTCCAGACGGAAAAGGCGTAGCTGAGTCTCTCGTGCGCCACGTAGCTGCAACTGGACATCTTGCTGTCCATCTCGTCGCTCTGCAGCACCTGGTAGAGGAAGTCGATGTAGCGCGAGGCCAGCTTGAGCGTCTGGATCTTGCTGAGCTTGTCGGAGGGCAGCGTGGGGATGATCTTGCGCAGCGACGCGAACGCTTCGTTCAGAGACTGAGTCCGCTGGCGCTCGCGCACGTTGGCCAGCACGCGCTGGTTCTGGAGCTCCTCGTAGGAGTGAGCACGGTTCGGGCTGGCCTTCTTGCCCCTCTTGGACGAGCCCGGACTGCCCTCGTCGCTCGACTTCTTGCTGGGTCTCCTCTTCCTCCCAACACGCTTGTGCTGCCTGTCCAGCTCCTCCTCGCTGGTCCCCACGCTGTCCACGGGGGACACGGGCGAGCTCGAGCTCTCCTCCATCTCTCTCTTCAGGAGGTGCAGGGGCGGAGGGGAAAACAAGTTCTCCACCTTTGGAACCGTTGTTGGAAACTTAAGATCCAGGCAAAAAACTCAAACAGAAATGAAAATGTGTTTAAAATGTGTGTTTGTAGGTGTGTGTGTGTGTGTGTTTATGTGTGTGTGTGTGCGCGCGCGTGTGTGTATGTCTGACGTCCCGCTCAGACGCTTGCGGAGCCTCCAGGTCTCTCCTCTCCCGCAGGACCCTCTCCCTGGTTCGGTTCTGTTTTTGGTGGCGCTCAGGCCCGGTGTGGATGTAAATAGCTGAAGGGAGAGGCAGGCCGAGCTCTGATTGGCTGCTAATAAACAGGAGGGACCAGTGTAGAGTTACAATGTAATCACATATGAGAGACTGTTCTTTAGTAGAGGAGTAGGCTATTTAATCTACAATCTAACACTACTAATATAATAATAATAATACTAATAATAATAATAATAATAATAATAATAATAATAATAACAAATAATTACAATAATAAGAAGAAGTAAAGGAATGGTGTTGTAATATTATCATCATCATGGTTGTTGTTATTATTGTTATAGTATTATTATTATTGTTGTTGTTGTTATTATTATTATTGTTATTATTATTATTAGTATTATTATGACCTTTGTCGTTGTTCTTGTCATTATAATTAGCGTTATTTGTATTATTATCCAGCTCGTATTTCAGGGCTCATGCAGATAATTTAAGCCCAAAGTTTAGTAGGATAAGAGCAAAGAGACATTTCTATTGAAGACTGCAGTGAAATACGATTATGATTATTACTATTATTATTGGTACATACTATTATTAGTAGTAGTAGTAGTCGTATTAACAGCAACAACTGTAACGTAAAATGTAAAGACAAGATTTTCACAATTAACAATTATGAATATATATATCAAAGTTCACATAATTAAAAACAAAAAATTACAATTTATTTATACAAGCGTAAAAGAATGATACTGTAGTAATACGTTTATTATTATTTACTGTTATATTAGCAGTTAGTACTAAATAATAATAATAGGACTAATATGCATTAGAAGTATTAGATAGACTTCAGAAGTGATGTTCACTGATTGAAGTTCTGCGGGTTTATTGCAGTACGTTTATATTCAGTGCATTGTTTCTGTTTTCGTTAACTGAACGAATGAATGGACAGATCGTGTCTCCTTAGTCCGGCAGAGCCTTCCCGTGGACATGTGACGTCACCTGTCCTGCAGGTCTCCCGCGCGGCGCACGTGGCTCCCGTGGAGCTTCACACTCAGGTACGGTGTTGAGTGTTTTACATTATTTATTTAGGATAAAGTCACACACACACATACACACACGGTTTGTCTCCGTCCCGTAGCGACCTCACACACACACTGGTGCGCACTCGGTCTGTCCGTCCCGCGAGGCGGCTCTCAGAAGGTGCGTTTTTAGCAGCTTTCTCCAGCCCCTTCTTCTCCTACAATGAAAGTCTTCTGCTCTTTGTTGTTTTCCAGAAAACTGTCCAGACTTTCCCAATCCCCCCGAACACATGTCCGAGTGGGCCTGCAGCGCGGAGCTCTTGGCAGGGCCTCAGAAGCTCTCCCGGCTGACGGCCTGCACTGTCTCCGAGAAGAAGACAATAATCCCGCCTGTCAGCTCTCTTTCACCCGCGTCCAGGGCTCCAGAACGGCCTGCTGGATCTTTCATATGTTGGTAAAGTTGGTCAGTTTCGTTAGGGTTTAAATTATGAAACATATCTCCTTTTGATTTTTCTAATTATCCTCACGACGTACACATGTGGATGAAGGAGCACAGCACTAAAGCAGACCAGGCCACGATGATCTCAGCCTGTCCTGGAGGAAAGTGGCCTTCAAAGGGTCCTGAATGGATGGTCCGGCTTACAAGCGCACACACAACTTTTCCCAGTTTACAGTGTATCTGAAATTAATACTGGTTCAAAACATGACCTCTTATAGGTTTATCCAGGGCATGAAACTGCAAGCATAAAACAGCTCCACTGTATCAGTTCGTCACGTTGAGTTCTGAGTGAATGTATTAACATAGTAAATGAAATTATTGTATTATGTCGTATTATATTATATTAAATTGATTTCCTGTGCTCCCGAGAGGAAGACAACTTAATATGCTGCAATGCAGTGAAAAACAAAACAGAAAAATAACAATTGAACATGCATCTTAGCTGTTCTGTGTTCTTTAGCATTAGATGGAAATGATAGCACTTCATCTGTAAAATGCTGTATATTTGGTGCATTCATGTTTTAAAACTGTTTTGCTGTGTTATTCATTAAGATGCATGAATATGGAAATTCATCTCAAAAATGTGAAAACCCCTGGATTTTGAGAAAAAATTTAAAAAATGATTTATTTATTTTTTTTACAATTTTCTCAAAATCCAGGCAAATATAATACTTGGCAAAACTTTTAGGACTCCACACTGAGCGCCTGTACATGATTGTTCAGAATTACAGTTGGACGCAACATACAGAAGTGTTTCAAAGAGGAATTTTATATAATCAGCACTCAAAGCTGCTTCTAATCTGTCTAAGAGAAAACACATCAGACATCATCTGTGCTATATGAAACTGCCCTATGGAGCCTTATAGATCACACTACTCTGTGCTTATACTGAAACCAGCAATTAAACTGTGGGTAAACTCTTTGGAACACCATAGAGATCATTCATGGCCTCTTGATTGTTTTTTTGAAACTTTAAAATGGTTCAAAAGACTCAATCAATACTTTCTTAACAGTTTGTACAGGATTGGCTAAATGTTGCATGTTTCAGATGCTCTGGTTGGGGTACCACCACATTTGGTTCTCAGGTTATGGTCCCCACAAATTTGATTTGTGTCTTTATTTTATACTGTCAGAAGGTCTATTTCATGTGTGTGTATGAACAGAATATTGCAACAGTTTCTTTCAGAAACCTATCTCTGTCTACGGCCCGTGAATAGAAATGAATGACTTCTGTCTGGCTGTCTTTTTAAGGCACCTCAAGACAGAATCACAAATCAGTCGAAGTTAAACATCATCTGTTCTCGTATCCTTTGAAAGAAGGTGAGGCCTCTTTCCTCCCTGCCTGCATTCTCTCCTATCAGCCACTTTGCTTCAGATAGACTCCATATGGCTGTAGCAGCCCAGTGCGGCCCCTTTGGAACATGAGCTTGTGAGGGCAGGTATAATACCATGCACATTTCCCTGCAGACCCTGGTGGATGCTCTTTTGGTGTTGCCTGGGCTCTAGAGATGACCCACATCAGATCAAAGATGTGCAATGCCATATTTCACTCTGCTTAGATGACGCGTTTATATCTCCCTGACACCTCCAAATCAGCTCCACATGGCCTGGAACTCTTTAATAAGCTGAAATCCTTTCTGCAGAGGCCTCTCATATGCATTGGCAGAGGGTCGCTTGTGGCTGTTTTTAGACTGCAGTAAATAGAAAGGAAGGGAGGTGCAAATGCCTGTAAGGATAAAAAAAAATAAAAAAAATAAGAGAAGTGTGACAGGCCTTGTGCGGCTCTGGCACATCATGGGGTTTTAATAGAAGTCCGCTTGAAGAATTAAAAACCTGGAAAGATGATGGAAGCAGGCACCAGACTGAGGTATGATGCTGATTATGAAGGTCATATGAAGAATCATGGAGAAGATGATTTGTAGGATATGCTTTAAGATCTGAGTGACTTTACAGTCCAGATGCATGGCATGATTGGTTGCTTCTTGGTCCAGCATATAAGACTATGCGGCCTACGCCAGACGATCTCAGCAAGTTGCTCCTAAGTAAAGTCAGATGTACACATTGTGTGTTTGCGCCTCTCACATTTGTTGTGTAGGTGCGCGTCCTCATGTCCGTGAGCCGTATGCATACAATATGTGCTTTAAACTAAGATGAACAGGCGCAGCTGTTATTCATTGGCATAACTGTGGCTTCCATTAGTGCCATCAGCTTCAACAAGACCTCTGCTGCTGCTACTGGATGCTCTGTCACACTCACCTGTTTCAGAACAGTGACAAAACCCACAGAAAACAAATCTGTCGGTTCTCCACTGCAAAACGCATAATGTTCTCTCTTCTTTTCGACAAGTAGCTGAGTGTCAACAAGTGCTTTGTTCCACGGACTGTAGAGATGGTGTGAATATGACACTCTGTGGTGAACCAGGAGTGCAAACATGTTCCATCAAACATCTCTGTTTGGATACATAAGCTCTTCATTTGCACCCACTGCCTCATCGTCTCAGAGAAGGGAAGGAGCCCTGTGATGCCCAATGATATTTAGTAACACTTGCTTACTCATAACTAATCTTTACCCAAGGAAATTGCTTTCTATTGACTTGCTATTGAACTCCCAAAGGAAGGTGTGATGCAGGCTTTACCCCTGACTCTGCTTCTTAGTAGGAGTCTAATAGGAACAGTGGGTTGCCCCGGTAGTTCCCTGAAAAAGAGGACTACATAAGGAAATTCAGATAGGGGGATTCCAAATCACTGGGGCTGAAAATGCTCCACTTGTAGGGAGTAGAGGACAATGGTTTATCTGTTTATTTTGCGTTGGATGATGGTGGACATTCTGAATGGAGGTATTCGATCAGCTGCACTCTCCTTAATCCAGATTCCATTGGGGATAAAATAAGGAATTGATTAGGGACTGTGGAATGTAATTAAGTTTATCAGTATTTTCGAACGAAATAAGGGAAACTTAAAATAAAAATTGGACAAAATTATCAGGAGTGTAAACTATTCCAAGCACAGAAAAGGAAGGTTTACTTGATTGCAGTTTATTGATTAAACTGTACAGGTTTAAGGGGAACCTGCTCATCCAGTGTTTCTTCTGAAATTGATGGTATTGAGGGTTTGGCCCTCCTATGCCGCGGTAAGAAGTCTTTACATTAGATGTTGAAAGATGTAAGGGTTGGATTCTCCATTTATTCCGCCACAAGAGCATTAGTGGAATCCCATGCCACACAGCCCTGTACTGGAGGGGGCTTTAGCCCTCCAGCTGGTCATGGTGACTTTAGGCTGTGTTAACCTATCGCGACCTGTGCCTGTCAGGGGACTTAATGTATGCTTCATTGCCGATGTGGCTAGGAATAACTAGATATATTGTTATTCATGCAAATGTACCTGTGCTCCAAGGGAACGGCTTATTCTTAGATCTACATGCCATCATTTTCTTTGTTAACCCTGATGACAAGGTGTTTCTGAAATCGCATTAGGGGCCCTTCATAAATGTTTCATTAGGGAGTGTGTAACAGCTTGAAGCATTTAGGTTTGTTTAATATGATGCAGATTTCACCCGCTCTGTCTCCTGTCAGGGCTGGATCTGGGGGCTTTGCATGGCCTCTCTCCGGGGTGCCAGGGGCCTCCAGAATGCTGCTGCTCGCTTTGATTTCAGCTGAGGTGAAGCAAATGAGCCAGAACGCTTCCATCACACACAATGGATTGGGCTCTGACAGGCCAAGCCTGCAGTGCTTTAATAAGCGTGCAAAAAAAAAAATGACAAAAACATGTGAAAGATGTTTGCTCATCCAGTTCCTCATTTACATATATCTGCGTTTAAAAGCACAGATTTTCTACATACACAAAGCAAACATGATTATTTTAAGAAGAGTGTAAGAAAATCGAAATCTGGTGGCTACAGTTTTTTCTCAAGGAAATCACACTTTCCAACACAACAGGACTCTTTCAGCAGGTCGACCACAGTAGCCACATCTGTACCCTGCACAAATGAAAAGACACCTTTCCTTTCTCACTGCAGGTACAGAAGTGGTGTCCATGTGTAAAATATAGGGCTGTAAAGCGATTAATTAAAATCAACTAGTTAATCGCAAATCTGGAAAAAAATTAATCGTGATTAATCGCGATTAATCGCAATTCTGTCAACCCAATACATGATATATAATGAACGCAGTCATCAATTTAACAAAGAAGGCTTTGTTTATTAGTTCTTTCCTCAACTCTGTCACACTTTTAAAAGCTGTGAGATTTTGAAACTTTTGAATAGAAAATGCATAACATCTTCAAACCTGAAAGAATCTCTGTGTTGAGACAAAAACGTAGCTTTAAAACATTTGAATTAAAGGACAAAGCCTAACTAAAGTCCCGTCTCTCGCTCCAATCTCCTGCTTCGCAAAAACGTGGCGTTGCGCGTCCTGATCCGTGCTCCAGCGCGGTTAGCACTCATACCACATGCAAACCGCGCCCGAGTCCAACTGAACCGTGCTCTGGCTCACCTCTTCCACCGGGCCAGAGACGGCTAAACCA
>JBBPDB010000002.1:20204709-20217152 GCA_037974465.1 Brachypetersius altus
CTGTTTTAACGGCAGAGCAGTACGTTCTAATTCAAATGTAGTACCTAGTATGTAGTATGCGATTTCGGACGCAGCCATTGTGTTGTCAGGGCTGTCTGTGTTATGTTAGATTGCGGCGGCACCACCAATAGCAGCTCAGTACCCGTTCCAAGTCCCGCCTCTGCCACAATCGACTGGCCGAACTATAGTGACGTAGCTGGGAGCGCGATAGATTGGCTGGTGGGTTGCTGATGTGAACAATTGGGAGGCGGGGTTTGGGGTTTAAAGATGGCAGCGCCCAGAGAGAGAGGAGGACAGTGGACTGGCGCTTCGGGTTTTCTCCTTATGGCTGTAACCTGAGAACTCGAATCCTGGACTACGGTTGTGTGGGCGGATGCTGATGGCCCTCCTTTTAAGCAGCCGTGGCCAGAGGGAACTGCGAGCAGGTTCAACGCTCAAGGGAGAACTGGTTAGCGAGCCACTGAGTTGGCGTGTGTGTGGTGTGCCTCTTGGTCTCTTTCTTTCTCCGCAGACTACGCGGGTGGCGCATGAGAAACACCGATCTCTAGCCGGCAGACAGGAAAGTGTTTTTGTTTCCTTACTGAGGGTGTGTGGGCGCGAACCATTGAGGCCGGGAGCTGGTTGGGTGTCTGAGGCTTGTGCACTTTGTCACAGGGTCGAGGCCTCGGAGCTGCAGGACGGAGAGAAGCGTCGAGGCGCGTGGTCAGACCGGCCCAGCGCGAGAGCAACGCAGCGCCATTCGGGGCGAGGACGCCACGGAAGAGTCGGAGAGAGGGCGTTCGGACAGTAGCAGGTTCGGCTGGAGGGTTGGGAAAGCCGCAGAGCTATGCAGGCCTCTCTCTAGGTCGGACTAGTGGTGCACGTTATGGGACGCTGGGACATTTCTTTCTGGACTGAGTAGGAGTGAGAGACAGTGTGGCGCTGCCAAAGGGAGTAAGTGGGAACTTGCATTGAATTTATTTTGTTTTCACTGGGCCTTGTCATGGCGTAAATTTTCTTTCTTTTTTCTTTATTTTCTGTGTTTAGAATTAAGCACCTTAATTCTATTTGTCATTTAAGTTAATTCACATGATTTAGACTTTCTTTATTTAGCACTTTGATTTATTGTAGAGGTTTATGTCATGCAAGTAATTCCCTTTCTGTTTCTTCCTCCCTGTGTGCGCGTGTGCTGATACACTGAGTGTCTTGAAGAGTTGGGCTGCAGAGAGGGCCGTGCGTGGTTGAAGTGTTTTATTTGATGTGTTTTCTGGGTTTTACTAAGTGCTTATACAACACTGTTCATTTGCGGTGGGTGACTTTACCCCAGGCACCACATGTCTTGTGGTTGGCTTCTTTAACAGCATTAAATGCGCTTGAAGTCAGTTTGTGGATTTGTGCTGGAGGAACAAAAGTGTAAAAAATACCATGATGGCTATTTTTATGCCTCAAAAATTAATAATGGATCAGCACTAATACTAATAATGTCTGTTTCTAATAATGTCCCCTACATGGTTATGCTTTGTTTAGAAAGTTATACTGTGATCTAAACCACATCCACATGTGTGCACTATCTTGAATTAAGAGCTGGATGCTGTTTGAGAGGGTCCAGAAAAGTTTTGTGAATATTTTTACAGAAAAGGTTTGGGTGTCTGACTTCTATTATTAGCAACATTAGCATTGTAGCTCCAGTTCAAAGCCAAAGAAGCAAATTGTTGACTTCAAGCATGTCTTTACTGATCAGCAACATCTAAATGAAGTAAAAACGTTCACTTTGACTTTTCATTATTGGGGCAGCTGGTAGCCTAGTGGTTAGGGTATTCGCCCTGTGATCAGAAAGTCCAGGTTCGATTCCCAAGACCACTAGGCACAGCTGAGGAACCCTGAGCAAGGTACCGTCCCCGCGCACTGCTCCCCAGGCGCTGTGTTCATGGCTGCCCCCTGCTTCACTTGGTGAATGGGTTAAATGCAGAGGGTGAATTTCGTGCTGTTCACACTGTGTGCTGTGGTGTGTTCACGTATGACCGAATCTTCACTTCACTTCACTTCACTTCTATTTATAATCCATTGGAATCTGGTTTGTACTGTACAGCCCCAAGCAAAACATTCTCCACGGACACATCTCTATCGAGAGCAGTGTTGACGTATAGAGTTTCATTTGAAAGGATTTGCACGGTCTGGCAACATATTGTAGAGTGTCGTAGATATTAACTAGTGTGAATATTAGATTGGAGTGGTATTATTCTTCTCCCATTAGAAATGTTTAAGCTCAATGTACTGGGCTTAAACATTTCTAATGGGAAGTTGCAAGTGGAAGAACAGTTGCTCCTGTGTCATGGTCAGCTATGGTTAGCTATAGGAGAGAACCTTAGGTCAAAAGGTCAAGGGATGTGAGACTGAGGTAGTCCACTGTGAGTTTTAAAAGGAGAAGAAAATGTGTGGACATAGAACACCATTTTAAAAGTGATTACGTGTGTGAAAAGCATGAAATAGTTGCCTTGTAGAGAGGAGGTGGTCCTGGAAAAAGACTATATTAACTAGGCACTGTGTACAAGCGACAGAACACCTGATCACTGTTCTCTAGGTCAGCGTTTCTCAAACTATGGGCCGTGGACCGGTGCCGGTCCGTGAGAGGGTTCCTGCCGGTCCGCGGAACCTCGCTTCTGCACCAATCAAAATTCAGTCAGATCAAGTCTGATCTCAGTGATGCTGTCACTGCGTGCCCTGCCCCGCCCCCTCGACTTCACGGCCCGCCCCTTGTTTCAGCATTCTAGAATGTTCAGCGTTCCGCCCTTTGATATTCCGATATATCGGCCAATTTTTTTTATTTCAGAAACGCGCAAAAAAACATTAACAGATTTCCCTAACATTAAATTCCTTAATTTTCTTAATTTCCCAACCAATACGTGCAAAATACACTTCACCGATGATCTCACTCGCAGATAACTGGTTCTCTCTGCCCGACTCTGGCTGGATCAGCAGGTTGCAGGATGTGTGGCGCGTTATACACGAGTGTTGCCAACAGGGATGGTGTAGAGTGCCCTCTGGTGGACAAACTATACAACGCCAACACTCATGACATGGTTGAAGGGTGTTTCGTCTGTTTTTATTTTATTTTTGAAATATTCATTTATCGGCCATTATAAATGCAGATACCGATAGTTTGGAAAATGCCGATATATCGGTCGGGCTCTAATATATATATATAGAATACCCCATATAACAAATAAATAAAACATTTGGGCCAGCACTAATAAAATGGTCATAAGTATGAACAACATTAAGACTATTTAGATATATGATGTACTTTAGGTCCAATTTTATATATCATGTAGGAAGCCACATAACGAAGGTTTGGAGCACAAGGGGCGTAAATGACATTTTCAGAAGATGCCACTTAGGCCCTTGTGCTCAACCCTTGATAAGTCAGTCCACTGACAGTTTGCATCATGTTATAAACCTTCATTGCTTGTTAGCAACACAGCTGCAGTTTAAAACTAAAGAAGCAAACTCCCACATTAGTTTCGGGGGGGGGATATTAGGCAGGTTACATTTCTGTACTGCACAAAAAAGTGATTCAAGTCAAACAGTTGTGAATGGTTTTCAGTGCGTGACATCATACAGTTAAAGCTGCTTCTCTCCTCTACAACAGTCGTTCCTAGTAAACAGGAAGCCTGGCATGTTAGGTGTGTGACTGCATGTGAAGAGGGCATGTGATACGCATAATAATCGCTCTTTTTAATGTCACGTGAAATGTCTTTCAATTTCAATGTTTAGAAATATTGCTTTGTCAAATTGTCTGAATTGTCAGACACTTCAAACAGTTCGATTGATCCCCAGGAGACCTTTCCAACGAGCCCTCACTTGTATTTGTAGCCCGAGTAGATCAGGGGTTACTCCCCGAAAACCGTTCACCTCGCCACGGAGTTCAGCACCCTTCCGAGTTGCATATACCAGTGAGGCTTGAGGGTTTACCTTGACATTTTGCATTAAACTGAGTTTAAAATGAAATTAAAGTGTTCTGGGAGCAGATTTGGGGACATATTTAGGGTTTACACAATAACCACAATAAAAATAGGCATTATTTTTACCAAAACACAACAAAGTGGTTTTTCACTGTACACAGGTGGTCTTGGAATGTAACCCCCGTGAAAAGTGGGGGATTACTGTATATGCGTTTTTCCCCTAAATGTATGGGGATAGATAACAAAACTTACTCCTGGCCTCTTGGTAGATGCATAAGGCCTCGGCATTGACCCTCACTCTTCCCATCGTGTCTGGATCAGGCTCTTCCCAGGGCACAAGCTGAGGATCAGCCCCGTGCTCCAGCAGCAGCCTAACAAAAGCCGGCTCACAGCCATGTCTGAGCACAGCATCCAGCAGACAGGAGGCCAGACCTCGGGCCAGTGCTTCACGGCTCACGGGGCCGGTGTAGTTGTAGTCTGGGTTGGCACCCGCCTCCAGGAGCAGCCGGAAACAGTGCAGGTGGTGGTAGGCAGCACTGATGTATAAAGGACACACCACCAGTGTGGAGAGGATGCGGGCACTGAAGAGAGGCCTGGGGCCCAGCTGGTGGTCCACATCCACCTCAGCATTGAACCTGGGAATTTTCAAAGAACGCACTGGACAAAATGAGGTGAATCGCTCCAGAGCTGGGATCCTGCTGTTTGATCAGAGCTCCTATTCTTGCAGTCCACTATTAGAGCTACAGAAATCTGCATCTATAATCAGGCTTTCTCCTTCCAAAATTCAAATTTAACCACATAGAACGCAGTCAAAACAAAGTCTGAAGGGTGCTGGTAGTACCAAACACTTTCCGCTTCTTAATTATAGCATTTATTGTGCTCCTAGGGACGGATATTTTTTCAGATGCACTATTATGCACAGGAATGCTGTAGGAATGCTGTTTTTATGCTGAACTAAACAAAATGAATACAGCTGATCAGAAGTGAAAGCTTTTTTAAGAGGGGGTGATCCTTTATCCACCACAGTGATTGTTTTCCCCCCTGAACTGTTGCTGTGATATCTTTTTGCTGATGTTGTGTTGAGTACAGATGGAAAATCGTTTTTTGTGTGTATGTGTATCTCCATGTCAGGCTGCAAAGTAAAACTATGTGAATATTTTGAAAGGGTGATTCTTTTCTATACCTACTGTAAGTATATAATAGTTCTGCTGTATTTTATCTCTTTCCACCCACTTAAATTCAAGAAGAGCTTGTTAATATTAGCTGATACATTTTTTTTATATTTAACAGTCTGACTACGTTGTTTATTGGAAGGCACAGCCTTCATGGCTCTTCATTTCTCAACTATAAAGTGTGTCCTCTTCCTTTACAAAGACTTTTAAATGATTTGTGTGGGTTGAAAACAACGGAGCAGCCCAGCGCACATAGAAATAAGAGGCTGAGGTACTGATTTGAATCATCGTTTTTTGTATAATTTAGTATTTTCTATACCTATAATAATAATAATAATTCATTTTTCCTGTTTACCGGTGAATAATATATTGGTTACACTGCGTAGCCCTAACATAGATTACTGACTGCAGGTCAGTGATCTAGGTCACTTTCTGTTAGTCTTGTACAGCACAAAGGCACTCTCACCTGATCAGTTCTTGCAGGATGTCCACCCTTCCTACCCGTGCTGCATGGTATATGGGTGTGCTGCGGTGGTGCCTGCTGCCATTGGGGTCAGCACCGGCTTCCAGGAGGATCCGAACACAGTCCAGGTGTCCATTTACCACGGCCACATACAGAGCAGTCTGACCTTTCACATCCACCAAGTCCACCTCTGCCCCCTGTCCTATGAGGAAGTCCACACAGTCCCCATGTCCAGCAGTGGCCGCGATGCGCAGGGGGGTGCAGGGTAGCCAGCCACAGCACCACACTGATTTCTCGTTTATCCGCCTGTAGATACAGAAGAGTGAAGACAACACAAGGAACTCTTTTAGCAAAAAAACACAGGTGACATTTATGAAATACATAAATGCCATCAAAAACTTGAGACGTGTCGTCGTTTCTGCACAAGTTTGGTTAATGAGATATACGCTATATATATATATACAGCTGCACACAAGCCTAAGGGATGTGTGTCCAAACAAGACTTTGGGGGGAAAAAAAACCTCATCCACGTCTTTATTTCCTGCAGGGTTGACTACGGCAACACTCTCCTCCCTGGGATTCCCAAAAAAGTCCATAAGACAGCTCCAGCGCATTCAAATGCTGCCTCCAGAATTCTAACCAAAACCAAGATAAGAGATCGCATCACTTCGAATCTAAGGGGCTTGTACTATCTCCCAGTTCGGTAGAGAATTCATTTCAAAGCACTACTCATCGTTTACAAGTCATGGTTTTGGCCCTAAATATATCTCTGATATGTGCGATGCATTTATGCTAAGATCTGCAGGAGCTGGTCCGCTAATGATGAAGAGCTGAAGCGAAACATGGTGTTTAGCTACTGTGCTGTTCAACCAACTGCCCATCAGCTGCTAAAAAGCTGCTAATAACTGCACCATTCTCCTCTGTACTTTTAATATCTGCACTTATATCACGCTTTTATTGATATTCTATGTATTCTTTTATGTTTTTACTCTCTGCAACATTGTGTACGATAATGGGCTGCATAAACAATCTCGACTTGACTTGGTCCCCCTGCCCAATGCCAAATGCTGTCAGATGGGTGTAAAGTCCCTGTGCTGGACTGTAAACTGAATTCTGCGGAGTGTTGGTGTACCTTCCTGTGATAGGGTTTGTGTTGGACTTGTTATCTGGAACTAATCATTCAATGTCGGTACCTGACCTCACTGATGCTTGTGGCTGAATACAATTCAGTTCTTACAGGAATGTTCCAACATCTAGTGTGAAGCCTTCCCAGATTAAGAGGCTGTTACTTCAACAAAAGCACACAAACTCCTTAGTAATATCTTTAAGTTAAGCAAAAGAGTGCTATGTTGGAAGAGTGCTACTACAATAACAACGCCGCGAGTATCAGTCAGTGAGAAGAGGGCTGGGCTCACTGTTTGAAGCTGTCCTCCTGCAGGAGACTCTTAATGGTGTCCAGGTCTCCAACATAAGCAGCGTTGTGCAGGCGCATGTCCTCACACTGCTCTAGGGGCTTGTCACAGAACTGCTCCTGCAGCCATTCCTTCAGATTACGACCTGAGACAGGCAGAGGGAGGGAGAGAGAAAGAACATGTAAAGAATATGGGCAGGTATTTTGTCTGAGCCAGTAATTTTATTCCAACCACGTCTGTCTCCATGCTCTTCTTCCCCCATTCCACCACACGAATCATTACTGCCTCTCTTCTCCATCCTTTTCACCATACAAACCACTCCTCTCTACCCATTCCACTCTGCCTGCACTCTAAAAGGTGTTTAAAAGACAATGTGAGTTACTGACAACGAAGGACGAGAGCAATGTATTGATGAAAGCCTGAGGGTGTGTGATGGGAGTCAGTTACCTGCACTGGTGCTGCTGGTTAAGCTGGACACGGTGACCTGAGGGTAGTTCATGTTGGGGGGCTCATCAGCTACATCTCCCTCCACAACACCCCCGCCCTCAGCCATCCCTCCGCAGTGACGAGCTAAAGGAAGAGAGAAGAGCTGGAGGAAGAGGAAAAAAGAGCTAAATAGAGCCAAAAAGGGCTAAAAGCCCGTTACAGCGCGGCTTGCTCGGGCGGAATTGTTCGCCGGATGTTTTGGTACGGGCGCTCCTGTTCTACGTTCCCATTGGTTGAGAGCGGGACACACTTCCTGCCCTTTTGACAACAGCAAAACCAAAACAAACCTTTTTTTTTTTTTTTTTAAAGCATTTTCAGAATATCAAACTTATTGGTCATCTTTGGCATTTACTGTACATTTTAACCACTTGTTTATTTATGGATTTTATTTTATTACTTCTCTATCTCTTGTTCTGGAAACCATAAATACTAAACGGAAAATCTGTGCCTCCCAAAATACTTGGAAACTAACCTCTGATTAGTGTCCGATTTCTTTAGAGTACTTCATGAAGTAACAGATATATAAACGAAATTATATTTGCTTCAGAGGGGAAAAACATAGGCACGACATATAACTTGATCGTAGCCCAGGAGCAAATCCAGCCAGAGTGAATATAGAGAGGGCGTGAAGGAGGAAAACCGGGTACAGAGCGGGGGACAAAGGATATAGAGGTGGAATACAAGGTAAAAAGGGGAACATAGGATATAGCGGGGGAACGGGGGAACCGGGGGAACGGGGGGTACGGAGTGGGAGTTTACAGAAGGGACACAGAGGGCAGTGTGGGTAAGACTACTGTTGCTGCACTGTTGTCTTTCATGTCTTTTATGTCTTTATGTTACATAAAGAGGGTGTTCAAGTAAGAATTTCATTGTGCTCTGTACACATGACAATAAACTACAACTTCAACTAATGGAATGGAAGCGTATCGAGGGTGAAACAGGGTATAGAGGGGAAATGGGAGCGTATGCGGGACGGAGGGTACTAAAGGAGGATACGGAAGCGGGAACAGAGGAGGGGAATGGAAAGAACAGCAAAGAGCATCAAGGCCTGAGGTTGTTTTCCTAACTGTTTAGGGTTAGCTTGTATTCACTGACTGGATCTCAAGCTCAGGTGCGTACAAAGGCATTTTGGATGTAAATATGTGTACGCCTGCCAAGAAACTGCTAAAACAATGATCTGAAACACAGCGGCTGCTTTTTGACAAGTTTTGGAAAATCCCTGTATATTACCAAAACTGATTCACCATTTATAATTCTGGAAAATCCAAACGGTTGCCTACAGAGAAGGAAGAGGCGGAGAGATATCTAGGTAGGCCAATGTAGGCTCCAGCTATGACTATAAATAACTGCACAGCAGAGTTCAAATAGACAAAAGAAAAGTGTCAGGAGAAGCCAGATATAACGGTCAAGTACATTTAATCAATAACTAAATTTAATATATTTTTAAAAATGTTCCTTTCTGTTTTAAGTCCATGTTCATGAGGAAGCAAAAGCAGAGTTTGGGTCAGTTCCTGTTCCAGAGCGAGTCCAGTGGTTAAGGGCAACGCGCTCAGCCCTCTGTTTGTCTGTGGTAGGTGACTTGAGTCTGTCATTGTTGGAAGTTTATTTCAGAGAGCCACAGAGGCATGCCTTATTGCTGCCTGACGACAGCTGAACCGTGGACACTGGGCTGTAGGCTCTAAAAATAAACAGGCAGTCGGAAGGCCCCATGTGTCACTCAGAATGGACTGGTGCATGGGGAGCTAGAACACCCAGCTTTCTAAACACAGGCTACCCTGCAGTGGAAAAAAAAAAGAACAGATCGGTCATCTACTTTCCTCATTCCGTCTAATGCTCCTTTGACTCTCTCCAGGCCCATTTGTCATCTTGTTGGGGTTTAAGGATTTCACAGCTAATTTGTACTACATTTCTACTCCCTCTCCGCCAATTTAAAATATAGACTATCTGAGATTAACGGCACTTTCATTTAAAAATAGATGCGGATGCGTCATTAGTAAGATCAACACTATTTCCCAGGGCAAGCCTGCCCCTTTCGGATACTGATGGATGGGGTTTTGTCCACGCTGATGGCGAGAGAGAGGTTTTTCTACATTTCATCCTCCCTGGAGAAACAGTGTCTCTTCACGCCTCAGAGAGGGGTGTGCGCTGTCTATGTATGCAAGACAAGGGCAAAACAAAAGGCCTCAGCAGCCTAAGCAGTCCAGTCGGCCTTAATGGGGACTACTCACACAGCAGCCTCTTAGCCAGGTGCCCAGGGTTTCAAGGGCCTCAAAAAGCTGAAATGACCAGTTCAGCCCTTTGTCAATGAATCTTGGAGGGTTCAAGAGAGATATGGGTGTGTGTGTGTGTGTGTGTGTAAAAGTCTTGTGCAGCTGTGTCAAGTATTGCCAAAACAACAAAATCAGGCCTCATGTTAGCCTCTATTATAAGCTCAAAGTATTAAAGTGTTTTTGTTATGTCAAATTGGACTGGTCTTCAAAGGCTGGGTGTAGCCAAGCGTGTGACTGCGTTGTGCCAGACGCCACCAGGACTTTACATGAACTCGTCAAAAACACAAACTCCACACATTCATCACTTCCCTGTAACACGCTCCAAAATAATCATTAAAACGCCACACTAATGTTTACCTCGCGTCGGCCAAACAGCAAACTTTCACAACACCACTTACTTCACCGCTTCCATGACAAAAAAAAGGCATGTGCAAGTATTTTACTTAAATGTAGCCATTTATTTCACTCCACTACAAAATTTATAGTATTTGTGAACTATGATACAAGCAAAATATACATAATATACAGCGAGGACAATGTAGATGAAGTAAAAATAGCTTACAGTGTAAATGGTTCGCTCTTACACCAGATGCGTCGCATTTAACGACTTATGAAAGTTTGCAAAATGTCAATAACTAACTGCACTTGCTGTAGTTCATGCTGTAATAAAGCTGATAATACTGATATTAAATGTTCATTGATATGCAATTAAGTAATATATTCACGTTTCATGTACAGTTTAATGTGGAGCTCTTGGAACATATCGGTCTTGAAAGAGCTGCCAAGTGTCCATTGGGTGCAACTCCATTACACTGGAGAGGGACATAGAAAGATCAGGAAAATCTACAAAATGTTTTGTGCATGACCAGCTAAATCTTGAGAAAGGATCTTTGGGTGATCACCTGTAGCCTTCAGCTGGAATGTCCTAGAAACAGTAATATAAAGTTCTTACGTGGTTCCAGGTAAAAACACAACCAACACAGTAACCTTTAAACTAATAATCCGTGACATAAACGTCTTCGACCTGGACCGCCGCAGGCCGTATTGGTTCCTCCTCACATGCTAAAATGTACTCTTTCCACATCAGTACAGGCATTTTCAGTCACAGTCTCATTGATCAAAGTGCAGTGGTGCTTTACTAGTGCATCTCCTGCTTTTGGCATGCATACCTTTCAGCTAATATTCTGGGTTAGTTTTCCAAACAGATTAAAGTCAAACCCACACCAAACAGAGAGTCTGGTGAAGAACCTTTATGGTAGGACTTGGGCCAAAACCACATGTGACCTCTGTCCAGAAAACAGGCCCGTATTGCGTGAGACGAGCTTTGGAGAGCTACTGAGACACAGTACACTTAAAAAGCAATAAAAACCTAATCTGACATATTGCCATGAAGTTCGCTTTCTGAAACACAAACAATATATCAGTGTATCTAAAGCATTGATCCAGCCAACAAAACCAATTTCTATTACGTCTGTTTTTTATAGAGAATATGGAGAGGACTGTACAAACCCCAGTACAACTATATTACACGTCAATATACCAAACGATCTCTCAGGCAAACCAAGTGTGCAAATTAACTGTGGAAGGGGGTCAAATGTGTGCTTTTTCCTTATATAAAATCCCAGTGAACCCATTCAAACGTATCAGACAAAGTCCGACTGAAGGCACCTTAAACCCTAATGTGAAGGGGAACTTTATTTTACTTCCAGGTTTCACTTATTCATTCAAAGTGCAAGTTAGACAACCATCGCCAGAGAGCTACTGTGAGACTCCTGTGTGGACAGTGCTTTAGGTTTTATTTTAGGTATTGCCTTTGTTCATGTTTGTGAGGAGAAATTGATGCTGGACACCATCTTATTGATCTTTTCCTCATTCTTGAGGATGTTGGCCTTGATGGCACAAATCCTGTCCTGTTGGTCTTTGATGAGCTGCTCCAGTTCAGTCAGTTCAGCCTTCAGTGGCTCCACAGCACTGTCTGTGATTCTGTATAAGACACACACACACACACAAGAAAACCTGCATTCATATCCAAGTGGAGTTTACAAACAGAGGGAGCTTAACCAAAGAAACCTAGGCTTTAAGGTTTAACAAATGAGCTGTCCGTTTAGACAGGGTGAGTATGATGGCTGACTTGAGTAGACACATCGCACAAGTGGTAATAATCTTGACTGAATATGATGCTGCAGATGTTTACCAGATACAATCATGCAGGATAAAGCAGCAGAGCACAGTGTGAACAATGTGAAATTCTTCTTTGCATTTAACCCGAGAGAAGCAGTTTGCAGCCTGCAATGCAGCACCCGGGGAGATGTGTGTGGGGACGGTACCTTGGTGGTGCCACTGACAGTATCTGGATTCAAACCCACGACCTTTGGATCGTAGGGACGACTCTCAAACCACCAGGCCACCAGCTGCCTCCTTATATTGCTATATAAGATTGCCCGTTTTGTCAGATATGAGGACTGAAGGCACACAGCTCTCTGCACGTACCAACTCCTTAAACTCCAGACTTATTATTTAGTTACTAACCATCAAGCTTCTTTATCCAGAACTATGAACTATTCTGTAAAAATATAAGGAATGCAGTGAGTAAGGAATGAGAGTTTGGACTTACTTATAGGTTAGTCTCAGCCTCAGACGTCACGCCCACGGAACGTTGGCTAAACGTCTGATGCATATGCTACACTTAACTGGAAACA
>JBBPDB010000002.1:20441178-20457272 GCA_037974465.1 Brachypetersius altus
ATTGTTGGTGTGCCTTGTGATTTTTTTCAATTAAAAATGTACCTTGGCTCAAAAAAGGTTGAAAAACACTGTATTAGTGTACACCCCGAGGTTGCGCTTGGGGACTTTTATATTGAAAAATAATTTAAAGGCCAGATGCCACTTTAGTATTTATTACGTTTATTAAAATTAAACACACCACTTATTAGTGTTTACAGTTGAATAACAGTTTAAAAACATTTTTTAATATATTTTTTTTAATTATGTAATCACAACTTTTAACTAGAAAGAGCTGATCAAAACCCAGGAAAGTCACATGATCGGGATGGACAGTGTCTGCTAGCATGGTGACAGAAATCTGGAAGAGAGGAAAAACAATATTTTAATGGGTGTTCTTGTCTTGAACAGATGTTTATAGCTGTAGCATGGGGATGAGGTCGATAAAAGTTAATAGTACAGCCTGCTGTCGATATTATTAGCCTTGTTTGGGAGATCTAGACCTGTAAACAGCCCTCTAATCTGTGCTCCTGTCTGTAGAGGCCAGAGTGGCTAAAGCTAATCGACCATGCAGGTCGAAACTGCAGGAATACGGGCCTCTGAAAGTGAAAACAAACTGGATGTTCATACCCAGAGCTCAACACAGGGCTCCTTTAGGACAACATCCAAAAGCTTTCAGTACAGGTACGTTTTAAACCTTTCAATTTTGTACTTATTATTGTTAGCCTGACTAGTTAGCCATTAGCCACCCACTCATTCTAATGTAGTTCAGTGCTAACGCAATCAGCCTTAGCTTGTACTTGTCACTGCATGTGTTTCAGAAATCTTTTATTTTTTTTACTTTTTGAGATAGTCAAGTGGTTATCCTCTGTGTTAGAAAGACTCAAATTACGACCCAGAGCCTTTAACTGTGTCTTATTTTATTCTAAGTCACTAGGCTTCTGTTTTGATGTTAAGTCATGATTAACCTAGCTCATTGTGTTCCCTTGTAAAAGGGGTGTCATTACCACAAGAACAGCTTATTTTTTTAATATAATTACATAAAATGGACATAGAAATGTAAATGATGTATCCTTTAAGTGCTACTAAATTAATAGTGTATTTGTTTGCTCCTCTCCACCTGTTATCTGAAGTGATCACATGGAGAATGTTTATGGGTATTTGATGAAGTACACAAATCTGGTGACAGGATGGCAGTATCGGTAAGTACTGTCTCAGAACCATCATCAACATCTTTTCTTCAGAATTCAACCACTTTAAAGTGTCAGCTTGTATAACTTACCAGTAGAATGGGATGCTCACACAGTCGCACATGTGTCTGAGGTCATCCTACCAAATGTCAAGCATCTAGAAGGGAGTAGTGTCCAGCTGGACAGCAGTAGAAGTGATTTTTGATGGAGTGATGAGACATCATCCAATAGTTTAAGATTAGCTGAGTGGTGTTTTTTATGAAGATCAAATCTTACAGCAATGTTCCAGCATTTGGTTTAAAGAAAGAGTAGAGACTGTTATTTCTTATTTATTTTATTGTATGTACTATATTGATTTTGGAGGAAATTACATGAGTAATCTGCATGATCCCAATCACCGAGTGAAGCAGTGGGCAGGGAGCAGTGGTGACCTTGGTAAACCCAGTACCTTCCAACAGCAGGTGCAACTCCCTAATCACCAGGCCACCAGCTACAAAAGCCCTGTAACTAGTATCCCAGATTTCAAAACTAACACTGTATGAGTATACATCTGCAAAACTTTGGACACACAGTGCATGTTAAGCAGAACAACCCTGACATATAGTGGATGTGGGTGAAAATCTAAGCTAATACATTATATTGGGTTACTTTGTCATCACCACTGACTGGGCTTTCTTGCTGTTTCTAGATTCTTTGTGCTCAACAATGAGGCAGGGCTGCTGGAGTATTTTGTGAATGAGCAGTCTCGTCTCCAGAAGCCCAGAGGCACTTTGCCTTTAGCAGGCGCAGTCATTTCCCCGAGTGACGAGGACTCGCACACCTTTACCGTCAATGCAATCAGCGGGGAGCAGTACAAACTCAGAGGTGCCACTCTCTCTGTTTTTTTGTTTCTTCTGTTTCCTTTCTAGCCCACCTCTCACCTGCTGGATGTATTATGTGGATGTGGGTTTTGTGTGATTTATGCTAGGTGTCTTTCAGTTTCTTGTAAATCAAGGTCATTGTTTATAGAAACTGTCAGTGCCAAGCATAGACTATGTGTAACAAGCTGGTTTTTTTTGCACAGCTGCTGATGCTAAAGAGAGACAGCACTGGGTGAGCAGGCTGCAGATATGTACACAGCATCACACAGAAGCTATGGGCAAGGTGAGAAAGCCTATATATATGCTCATTCACACTACTACAGATCAGCTTGTTTACTGGTGTAAGTAACTGGCTGGGCCTAAGGGGATTTTCACATGTTTTTTTTTATGTGAGCCTGAAAGAGAACATACTGAAAATCTGCCTTTTTTGTCCGCAATATAACATTGTGTTAAAATGTGCAGAAGGGTGTTTTCTTTAGGGGATGTGCACTGAAAGCAATTAGCCAGAATATTAAAACTTGTCAAGAGGTGGGATACATTAGGCAGTTGATGTGTTTGAAGGAAAAACAGGCAAGTGTACGAATCTGAGCAATTTGAATAACTGATTGTGATGGCTAGACATCAGGGTCAAGCATGTCCAAGATAGCATGTCTTGTGGAGTGTCTGTGGTATGCAGTGGTTAGTACCTACTAAAAGTGGTCCCAGTGAGGGCGACTGGTACACCATGACAGGGTCATGGGTAAACAAGACTCTACTGTAGCACAAATTACTGAAGAAGTTATATTGAACTATGATCAAATGGTATCTAAACATAGAGTGCAGAGTGCTGAGACCGACCCCTGTCCACTGCGAAATACACCTGCAGTTGGCATGTGGGCATCAGAACTGGACTGTGGAGCAATGGGAGAATGTGGCCTAGCCTGATGAATAACATCACATGGACAGCTGGGTTTGTTTGCGTCACTTCATTGGGAAAAAGTTGACACTGTTGGAAGAGAATGCACTGTTTGAAGAAGGCAAACCAACAGAGGTAGTGTCCTTTTCTGGGCAATGTGTAGCTGGGAATCTTTGGGTGCTTTAATCTTTGACACATACCTCCTACCTAAGCATTTTACACCCCTTCCTTAATGACAGTTGTCACCTGAGTAGGATAATGAACCCTGTAACAATTTGAAATTGCCCAGGAGTAGTTTGAAGGCCATGACAAAGAGACAAGGTGGAGACTTGGCCTCCAAAGTATCTCTGGCATGTGCTATACAGACTGAGCCATGGTGGCACTACCTTGTAGGACTTAAAATATCTTCTGCTAACATCTTGGTGTCAAATACCACAGCACATCTTCAGAGGTCTTGTGGAGTCCATGCCTTGGTGAATCAGAGCTGTTTTAGCGGTCCCAGGGGGACCTACAGAGTTTTAGGTGGTTTTGTTGTCATGGCTGATTAGTGTATTTGACCAGGGTTATGCAAACAGTTGCACTCAACTGTAGATGTTTTTTTTACTGGTTTATAAAAGTGCTGCATGTGTTATTAGCATCACTCTTTAATCACAGCTTATTACAGTAATATGGTGGTTTAAGTCTCTTTGTTAGATCACACAAAAATACAGACCACCTGTAGACTGAGTAGTCTTACCTGAGGATGTGTGTACAAGGTTCGCCTCGAAGTTCTTAATCATAACCGTACTGGGACCGCCTCAGGTTTGGAAAAGATTTGAATTTCGTTCATATGACCCAATGGTCTGAGACCACTTGAAACGCTGAAAGTGTGAAAATGCCCTAACCTTGTAGCTGTACTAGACTGTAGAAGATGTCATTCTTCTTTGGCCTACGTATAGCTACTCGATGGCTGGCTTTAAATGCTTTGCTCTTGTCCTGAAGACAAATCCACCGCTAAAGACTCGCAGTCTGTCCACAACGTCTCAGGGCAGTGCCAGTTCCCCTGGATCTCAGCGCAGGATCAGCCATAATGCCAACTCCCTGCTGGGCATGTCTCAGTTCCACCGTGGCTCCTCGCCCTATTCCAGCAAACGCTCTCTGCTGCCTGACCACCTGGTGGAGGCCCGAGAGGTAAGGTCATATTTTTTATGGAAAGCATATCATAGGACTGGGCATGATACGCAATATGCATTGGAGCGTTTGGTTTTCAAAAAAGTCATGAGACTCATGAAAGTTGTTTGCATGTTTTTTCACACTTTAAGAGCCTGGTGATTAGCAGAAAGAGGAGAGAAGTCAGTGGAGAGGCTAGTTGTCATGTTGTATTTTGTTGTGCAGATGATGAGCCAGGCACAGGGTCAGCACAGAGACCTGGTGCAGTGCATTGAGGGCCTGCCTGCCAGCTATGGTCCTTCCCCGCTTGACCAGGACCTTCTACTACTCAAGGCAACGTCACTGGCCACCATGAGCTGCCTCAGCGACTGCCTCCACATCCTGCAGCTTCAGCAAGTAGCACGACAAAAAGTTCCTCTTGGAGGTGAGTAGCACCCGGGCACGTGTTTTATACGCCACAGTGATGGTCTTGATTCAGCTTTCCCATTTAAGTAGATAAGCACTCGAAGTCTCTTTGTAAGGGTTATATAATAAAGCTGGATTCAAGTTTTAATTGGCTTTTAATTTTTAAAGGATGTTTAAGATCACTTAACTAAATGTAGTAAATGTAGTTAGTGCGGAGTGAATTGAAATATTTTTGGATTTAGTTTTTTAAATGATATGCCTAAAATAGAGTGAAAGCTAAATAGTCCCCCCGCACCGATCTCTTGCTGAGCTGAAAGAGCAAGGAGAGCCCTAAGGCATGCTGCACAGATGACCTCCTGGATCAGGTTTGGGTCTAGAATTTGCAGTTATCAAGCACTATGGTTTTTATACACACATGCAATAAGTACCTCCTTGTCATAAATACATAAATTATTAGCATTTATGCTTTGTGTAATGTTCTACATCGAGTGCGAAGATAGACACCAGAATGCATCCTTCTGTCATTTGCATTTCAACATTGAGAACACTGCCCTTATTTCTAAAGTGTACAGTGTTATGCTTATGAGGGTTAACACCATTAAATCATAAATTATGCAGTGTGGCTTTAGAACGGGATAAGCAGTCTTATCAGAATTCACGATCAGACAGTTACGGAATATCTTAAATCGCAAACTCCCTGTGACTCATTAAGTGCAACATTTAATCAGGTAATTTAAGATGGCATACAATACCTTACATAACATTAGAAAACCCTGCTCAGCTTGGAGGTGTGGCATTATGAACTGACCTAAGATGCATCAGTGCTTTTCATTTTCACTTTACATATTACAGGTGTTTGTGGTAGCAAATCAGTTAATCCAAGGTCATGTTCTTGTCTGTAGAATTCATGACCTGGGGCCTCTGGGCAGGGAGTGGAATATAGTTTCATAATGGATGAGGAATTGTATCTCCTTCTGATAGGCCAGTCCAGGTAACCAGAGCTTTGAGGGCGTCACCCATGCGAGCCGTCTGTCTGCTTCCTCAAATTGTGCTCCTGCGCTGCTGTCAAGAAACCCTGTTACTAATGCATAGACAGATCTTCTGTCTGACTGGACAGTTTTCTTCGACTAGTTTATTTGTTTTTAATTTCTCAGTGCCCAGTGCATTCTGTGGCAAACTATAGGCCTTACTGTAGACTGATAACAAACATTGGTGGTCTTCCAATTGTGCACAGCTTCATACTTTGAATTTGATCCAGTTACAAAGCATACATATTTTATAGCTCTCTGCCAGGAACGGAACATAGGAACCAACCGCTAGTCAGTGAGGCGTATCAGTATTTTAGTTGCTGTGCAGACCCAGTTAGATCAACAGGTCGGGATTCCCTCATAAGCTTTAACTGATTACTATGAAGCTGACAGGGTGGGAATAACCTTCCCACCAAACCAGCAGTTCAGCACCGGACAAAGTTGTGTGCAGATGCTGGTCTCTGGGTTCGGGTTGCGAATGTGATCTTGAAGACAATTGTGAGGCGACCGGACACCTGGAGTTCTAATTGTGAGAGAGCCTGTTGTTGACCTGTGGCCGCTGTGTGTAGAGTCCGGTGACATGAGCAGTTCCGAACAAGGCTCCGTTTGCCCTGCAGGGCCGACCATCGAGTGGCTGGAGCCCAAACTGCCCGACATCCTGAAGAATGGTGGCAGTCTGGCCAGCATCACAAAAGACAGCAGCAAAACCCAGGGGACGGTTCTAGAGCCCATAGACATGGATTCCTGTGACATCGCTGGGGTAAGATAGCTTTGACATCATACAGCATCCCACACAGTGTGTTCTTTTGTTCTTCCAAGCTGTGATGGTCTTTTTTGCTGTAAGACATATTGCTATTGATGTTTATACAATGTGATTGAATGTTATATATGTACACTTTGGATAATAATCAAGGGTTTAATCCACTCCCTAACTATCCAAGTCTCCTTACGTACAGTTACTATATGAATGTGTTTGTCTTGGAAACAAGATCCCATTAGAACTCAGGAAGATGAAATTTATGTGAGGGCGGTTGCAGTTGAGCAGTCTGTGGATTAGTCTGTTACTGGAAGTGAAATACAGTAGAAGCAGGCACAGCTCCAGCCTCTTCCATGAATTAATTCATCTATTGGGCTGAAAGGTGATAGCAGTCTGAAATGCCTTCCAATGATTATTTTTTCATTGTCTCATTTGTAGTGTGGACCACAGTTGCAACAGTGCAGATGTTCCTGCGTGCGCACAGTCAATTTACAGTTGTTCTCAGTTGGGTTTCCTGAATGTAAAGACAGAGCTATTTGATTCCCATGTTTTTCTGTTTTTGTTCATTATAGTGAAGAAAACACATTTTTAAGTAAACAGTACACACTAACTTTGGGCACTGAAATGGTACATTACTGCCATTATTGCTGGGTGTATTATGGAAGCAGTAAATTCTGTTAGAACACTGAACAGCTGCACCTATAGTGAAAATTTAGATTCATATCTCCTTATTTGGGCTACAACAGTTTTTGATGGTTAGAGATTAAAACAATCAGACTTTTTTGGATTATTTGAAGACCTGTTCATCAGAACACCCAGTAATGCTGTGATTACTCATCCTGTTAGAGTGATTAACATTGTTGTGATCACTGGGACCGCGATAACGATTAGCTGACGATGCATCGTGCAGCCTATCACACTTATTTACCGACAATCTTTCAAGCCAAAGTACACCAGTAAAATTGAGTCTTGTGCTGAAGAGGCAGGAGTGTTTGGAGTTGAGACTAGGGTGTGGGCTAGAGCTGCATTTGGAACACAGCAATTTCTATTCCAACCAGTGAGTGAGTGAGTCATGTAGGAGGAACAGAAGTGAGGTGTATGCAACCAGAGCAAACATTACGGCACGATGATTACAGGAGAAGAGATGAATGGGTGATAACTGAGAGGCTCTCCAAACCATAACACAGCATCCTTGTACAGCTGCCTAAGTTGATATTGTGGTGTCTTTGTCCTGTGTGTTCCCTTGGGTTTCGCAGACTGAGGATAAAATGCCTCTAAGTTGAAATGAATTTTATAAATATTTTATTTACATATAAGCTACATTATGTGTCAGTTGGACCTTTCTAGTATATTTGCTGTCTCTAACTTGAAAAATCAAAGAATATCAAACCCTTTTGCTTCCTCCTTCTGTGAGGTTAGGCTTCATTATGACCGTCATAAGAGCAAAAATGCACTGAAATATGAAAGGAAAGAAAACCAGTGGATACTGAATAACGAAAATTGTGAAAATAATAGCATTTTGAAGTACATATATTGATGAAAAATATAAGAGAACATCTGGCTTAAAGTTCTAAATGATCAGTTAATCCAATTCAATTTGAAATTGACAGATCTTCACCTTCTGTAGATCTTGCACATTCACAATTCCTTATGGGCTTCTTTGTCATTTTGTATAACCCAAAATGATTCTAGGAACAGGAGGATATTGATGCAGAAGAGGAGCAGGAAGATTCCTTGTATCCTGAGGAAGAGGACTTGGGAGCAGTGGAAGAAGAACGCAGTGTCATTCTGCACCTCCTCTCTCAACTCAAACTGGGCATGGACCTCACCAGGGTGAGTAAACTGACCCACCCATCTCTTCCATACACCACTTGAAATTCACCTCCAGTCCTGGAAGGCTGGTGTCCAGCACACTTGGGATTTCTCTACTTGGGCAAACCCATTAAACTTGGCAGCTAACGGAGCTGAGTTAAGTGTGTTTGAGCATGGAAAGGACCAAACTGTGCCAATCGCCTCGTAGATCTGAGTTGAACACCCTGACATTCTATCTGTGTGTAGTATTTTATAAAGATTGCAAAGAACATATATTCACACATCATTCGCTCTGTCATGCAGGTGGTCCTTCCTACCTTTATTTTGGAGAAACGCTCTCTGTTGGAGATGTATGCAGACTTCATGTCCCACCCGGACCTTTTTATAGCCATCACGGATGGTATCAGTCCTATGGAGCGAATGGTCCGATTTGTGGAATATTACCTCACTTCCTTTCATGAGGGCCGGAAGGGTGCCATTGCCAAGAAGCCCTATAACCCAATCATTGGCGAGACTTTCCACTGCTCCTGGAGAGTGCCAAAGCTGGCAGCATCTCCAGGGTGCATTCAGAAAGAGAGTTCAAATCCATCAGACTACTACCAGCTACGCTTTGTGGCTGAGCAGGTGTCGCACCATCCACCTGTATCTGGGTTCTATGCCGAATGCCAGGAGCGGCAGATATGTGTAAATACACATGTATGGACCAAGAGCAAGTTCATGGGCATGTCCATTGGTGTTTCTATGATTGGAGAGGGTAAGGCCCTTTGCATATTAATACTCAGGTGGTTTTATTGATGAACTTTTTCAAACCTGTATTTAATGCAGGAATAATGTTTACCACCACTTTTTGCTGCTTTGCATGAAATGTAATTAATTTGTGAAGTATTTGTTGATAACAGCTCTACAAATGAATTTGCCCGTTCTTGTGGGGTTGTTTAAAAGTTGCTGTGCAGTTAATATGTTGTTTTCTTTAACTGGGTTTCTCCTCAGGTAATCTGCACCTGTTGGAGCATGGGGAGGAGTACACGTTCACTCTGCCGTCGGCTTATGCCCGCTCTATCTTGACCGTACCTTGGGTAGAGTTGGGTGGAAAGGTTAATGTCAACTGCGCCAAGACGGGCTACAGTGCAGCCATCACCTTCCAGACCAAGCCTTTCTATGGGGGCAAGCTGCACAGGTCAGTGTCACAAGATCAGCTTACACTGTCACTCGCTGTCTACATCGCAGCGTACTGTCCGAAAAAAGATAGATGATACAACAATAGATGAGAAAAAAAATCTGTATTATGAGTCTGGTTTGTTTGAACCAATAAAAGGATATACTAGTATAGTATGATATGAGTCATGGTGACTGCATGATTTCCAAGAAGTCAGTTGTAATTATTTGCCCATAAATATTATACACTTAAGTTTGGTGAGGATTAAAACATTTATTCATGAGAAAAAGTCTGAATAAAGGGCAGCATAAAGCATTTCCTCTGAAGTGAGTGGTGTTAGTCCCCCTAACAGCCTCTAACCTCAAAAAACTAACCTCACTCTTGTGGTTGTTCAGTGTTGGATGATTAGTACTGAATCTCAAAAGCTCTGACAGATAGTTAAAAGTACCTGGTGGACCTGGTTGCCCAGAACAGGTGCTCTCTCTTTTTGAGTGGCACGTTTCCGGTGTGAAAGCCGAGTGTCTAGGTTGTAACTGAAGCCATGTTTCTGTTATGCAGAGTGAATGCGGAGGTGAAGCACAACTCCAACAACTCGGTGGTGTGTCGTGTGCAAGGAGAGTGGAACGGTGCGCTTGAGTTTACCTACAGCAATGGTGAGATGCGCATTGTGGATGTCACCAAGCTGCCAGTCACCAGGAAACGAGTGCGGCCCAATGACCAGCAAGGCCCTTATGAGTCAAGGCGAGGATTTCCCACTGCATCACTTTTTTGTGTATTTTAGTTCTGTTGTCTTTGTGTTACCTTTTATAAACATAAGCTTTGTCTGTTACTGCTGTCCGTTTACATTGTGTTGCCATCCCATTTATTGATTATCTGTTTATCATAAAGATCAATCACTTCTAAAGCGTAATGGAAGACTAGTGCAGTGCCAGTTATGGTTATGATGCTTTATGTTCATAGCAGTTAAATAATGGTCTGTAAATCACTGCATTATTCTCATCAGCCGCTACAACTGAACTCTTCTTAATGCAGGAGACTGTGGCAGCATGTGACTGAGTCCCTGCAGCAAAGAGACATGGAGAAGGCCACGGAGCACAAGCGCTTCCTGGAGGAGAGACAAAGGAAAGAGGAGAGACACCGCACTGAGACAGAGACGCCCTGGAGGACCAAATACTTTGAAAGCAAAGTAAACAGCTTTATCAACAAGCAGTGACATCTGTTAATTTTTTTTTTTTTATTTTACCCCAAATTAATTCTCATGCTGTTTGGTGTGTTTGGTGTACTTGGATCATGTGAATCATGAAGTCTTTATTTAAAGCGCAAACTAAAAACCTAAAAATAGCAAAATTATATGCAATTTGATCTGTTGTTTTGCTCGGATTCTAAGTAGGTCTACTGTGGTGACTGCGTGTGCTTCTTTTGGGTGTTTTTGCAGTCTGCTATGGGCAAACATGAAAGATTTGACCTTAAGATTGACCATGTATTGTTTTTTTGTTCCTCAGGTTGAAGGCTGGGTCTATCATAAACCACTGTGGAAAACTGTCTCAGGCCGGAGCTCTTCTCCTGCAACCTCTCAACCCAACCCTTGACTTCACACCTGCTGTAGCCTACCCCAGGTGGCTGTACTGTCGCTGTACTGTCCCAGCACTGTCCCTGGGTCGGTGCTCCCTCTCTAACAAATGAAGACACTCACGTAGACTTCCTATATGATATCTGAAAATTATGCTGTTGTGGTTATAATGCTCTGTGGAGAGTAGTGGACTGCTGGTTTTACAATAAGAAGAATCTGGCGTTCGTAAATTGCATCCCTTGATTGATGCTTTTTGTAAAACTTCACTTTGAATTATTCCTATCCACAAGAGGTCCCAGCGTGCACAGAGGTCTTTTGTTGATGTTGCCTTATTGGGAGTTGTGCATAGCAGGAGAAGATGAATATTGATGATGCTGATGATGTGTCAGGAGGGCATTTAGGAGAAGGTTGTGATTAAGGATGCTTTATCATCTTCTCTTGATCTTATTATGGAATGCTGTTATCTGATCATTTAATGGTCAGACATTTTACCATATATGTAAAATCTTATTTCCTGTACTATGATTTTGATATCAGCACAAACTGGGGAGGGAGATTTCTGATGAAACTGGGATTTTTGAAGACTGTGTGGCTAGTTAAGCAGTATCTTTTTTATTCTTCATCATAGCTGAAATGTCTGGAGACATGATGAAAGAACGTGTTTTGGGTGTTGTTGAGGATTAAGGCTTCTTTCTGTCTTTCAGTGCGTCTTCTTGTCTCTCTGTCTCTCTCTCTCTGTCTCTCTCTCTCTCTCTCTCTCGCTCGCTGTCTCGTTTGCTCAGGTAAAGGCTTCCTCTGTTTTTGTTTACCTGATGTTCTGCAGGCTCATAACATTTTGGCTCTAATTATAGTCTTTGAAACAACACCTCAGCACCAAACCTCTGGATTGTATCTCCATTATTGATCTCTATTGGAATCTGTTTTCGTTCTCTGCAAATTTATGGATCGTCACCAAGACAGTATTATTGCAAATTGACGAACTCAAACATTCCACAGAACTATGATCTGAAATGTGAAATCACAATGCTATGCTCGTGTCCTGGCGAAACTTCTCAGTCTGAACGGCAATAAAATACAATATAAAACCATATGTAAGGACTGAGCTTAGGGTTTATTCTAATTTACACTAAATTTGACAAACGTTTTTTTGAGCCATAAAGTCTGGCAGGTTAAAAAAATAGCTTGAAGGTTCCTGGTTGATTGCGATGTTAATTTTTCTTTTGTTTTTGTCATTAAAGGACAGCGGTTGGAGTGAGCATGTGCTGGAAAGAGCACATTTAAAAGCCGTGGTTGTTCTTGCTAAGAAACTTGTGGTGCCTTATTTGTGTTGGTCTTCCTCTGGTCTGTACCCGAACACATTCTTCACCTTCTTTGTGAAATGCATGCGAGTGAAACCACAACCTGTGTACATATCTGCCCCCAGACAAGGACACCCAGAATGTTTCAGAACACAGACAAGCTGGAGGCTATGCTAGATGGCTTTTCCAGTGGATTTTATCTGTGTTCAGAAAACTGACCCAAAGTGTATATCGCTGAGCTGTGAACTGCACTGATGTTTTAATGACACTTCCAGTAGCCTGAGAGAAATCCTAATGAATGAACTAATAAAATTGCTAATATATTAGCAGAGTTTTCGATTTCTTGTTTAGATGTTTGTTCTGAAATGAAGGTTTAATATAATGTGGTTGTGCATTAACTAACAGTGTAGTGGGTAAAAAAAAAATACACAGTGATACATAAACAATTTATGAGTATATGATCTGTACATTTGTGACCCCAGTTCACAGTAAATGAAGGACAAAATGGCTCAATAGATCAGTCCATTCATCTGGAAAGCAAAAACAGCTTCATTTTTGGTTGTTTGGACATGAAACATTCCAAAAAACTATTCTCCTTGCATCGATTCTCAGTGCATTGTTTGGTTCGACCATAAGGCCACAGATGACCCCGACCTTTCGGACTTTTTTTTTAATCAGTTGAATGTAGTATGTCAATGTCAAAACACAGTGTTCACTCCTCCGTCCGCATGTGGAAAGAAATCCCCGTAAACAGCCTGTTTTGAATTTACAGATAGAAGTGTAGTCTCACTTATTTAGTCTGCACTGCGGTTTGAATGAGGCGCAGACAAGGCAGCCAGAGTCTTAATGGCACAGTAAGCACCTGTTTATGGGATAAAGAGAAGTTGTTTTTGGTTAATGTTATAAGTGGACCTCAGGAAAGGAAAGTGGAAGACTGTGATTACTACTTGGCAAAATTTTCAAAATGTCATCAAGATTTAGATTTTTAAAGCAACACCATTCTAATGAGAGATCAGTGATAAACATTTGTGTTGTGGCTTCTCTGAGACACAAGAGCTAGAGTAAGACTGCTTTTCACTTGACCAAAGACAAAGTGGTAGTCAGCATTCTGTGTTTCTTAATTAGTTCCTGTCTGAGACCTTCACTCGTGGTTTCTTTCTAATGAGTGGTTGAATAGCTTGACCCAGGTTAGCTAAACAGGCTTGTTAGACTGGCTGATGGGCTAAAAGATCTTTGCCGCGTTTGTTGACGAGTTCAGCGAACAGATGAAAGATCCGAGCTCTTCCCACAGCCTCTTGGCTGACGAGGGTGTGACCCCTTTAACTCTGTTAGACAATAAGGCTGGCAGTAATTGAAGCAGGAGGGTTAGTCATTAAAGTGAGTGTGCGATACTACAATGACTCTTAACTGAAAGGAACTTAAACCTCAAGTCCTTGGCAGAGGCTATGAATTGTTTCCATAACGCAGGGCCTGTGTGCGCCGATCAATTTAGGGTAACAATAAAATGCTCTTTGATTCTCTTTCATCTGAAAAAAGCAGGGGCTCCCGCCTGTTTGCGTGTTGGGCCTTTGACGCGTATGCTCAGTTCAGAGCTTGTGGTTAATCAAATTGAAACCCTCCCTAAACCAAGCGGCATGGGACGACCACATTGTTGTTAAAGCAAGCGACTCGGAGGGCAATGGAAAATCTCAAATGAGAAAATGATGTGTGGTAAACAGTTTTTGGAAAACATTTTTTGCCAGCAGAACTGGGACATACCACACCAGCACAGTGAGGACCTTTCAGAGTTCTGCGTTCAGAGTGCTGCTGCGTTAACTCTCCACCTCTTAGGATTCACCCAGACCAGTTATAAATACTCTGCTGTGGTCTGAGACTGAAGCTGAAGTCTTACCTCACAAAGTTTACTTCACACAAACTGCAGGGGTGATGGACCAGTGAGGAGCAGCTAGGGCTCACCTTCCATATCCTTCTCCAGTCCTCCTCCTGTGGCACTTTAAGCTCATTAATTCCTTTGGTACCAAAACCGAAAGCCGATACTTAGATTGCAAGCATTAAAAACAACAATGGAGACCAGCTCCACATATTGAACCAATACATCTTACAAAAACAAGTCTTGTTTTTCAGGGCGTTGGAAGCGGTCACACTTCACTATGTTGCCTGAGGGAGGCAGTGGCGGGAGCTTCAGCTGGGCCGAGGTATTGAGGAACTGGAGAGGAGCAGGGAGAGGGGGGGTATGAGTCCTGCTGCTCTGCTGAGTTTGGGACGGAGACGGCAGTATTCTCCAGCTCATCCTGGGCCAGCGTGTTAAAGCGCTCCAGCACACAGTGTGCAGTTAAACGGGCTTCTGGGTCGTGATCCCAGCACTCTGTTATAGTAGCACACAGCAGCTGCATTCCCTGCAAGCGAAGGACAGAGCAGAGCAATCTCTTAGGAGAGCAAAACTCATTTCCAGGGTTGAACTAAGAATTAGAGCATAAAATATGTCAGAGGAAATGCACATAAATTAAACATTTTTACTTCAGTAAGACAAACATACCTACGATTGTTTTTTAACTAATATGCACAATACTGTATGTCTGAATCAAATTAGTTTGAAGCCATTTTTATCAGCAGTGGTTTCTTTTTGTCAGCAAACACAACAGTGAACATGAATAAATGCAAAGAAAAAATCAGTAAAAAGTATCAAGGTTTCTTTTTTCTAAAAAGTAATTAATTGATATTAATGGAGTGGTGAAGGCCTAGTGGGTAAGATATTTGCCTCTGGACCAGGAGGTCATGGGTTCGAATCCTATGTTCAGCACCACCACTGGGTCCCTGAGCAAGATCCTTGACCCCAAGTTGCTCCAGGGAGACGGTCCCCTGCCTAAATGTACCTGGCTCACATTTACCAGCGGCCCGGTACGCCTGATGGCCCGTCCAGCCCTGCCGGGCTTCCATGAAGAAAGGGGTCTAAAATTATTCATGTTGACTGTAATATTAGTGTTTTGACACTAACATAACACTTCTGCCCAGTAGTAAACAGCTTTTAAGTATCATTTTCTCAGGTGCCTAAGACTTTTGCACCGTACTGTATATATATAAATATATATATTTGAATCCTGATGTGTTCTGATATCAGAAATATATAAAATGCATGAAGTATCATTATTCCAGAGGTAGGTCACAAATATTGTCATAAATTTGAATACTTTTCAGATTAATTCTTACTGTTTTCCTAAGAATTAATCTAGAAAGTCTTTAAAATGTTAAGCTGCTGCAAACTAACAAAGAAAACATGTTTATGGGTGTCTATACCATGTCCTCAAACTTTGATGGACAATATAGATAAAACAAATATGATTAATAAATATATTAATAGCCATAATCATTTCTTTGACACATCCTGGGATACTATATACATGCTGTTTGTTCACTGGAAAAATATAATGAGATAAATATAGAAGCACACCGGATGTATCGTCCAGCTAGGTGGGATGTCGGGTCGTCCTCTGTCTCTCAGCACCAGGTCCCTCATGCTGTCCACACACGGCTGCTCACACACTTTTGAACCAAACGGAGGCTCGTAGTTCTTCACCTCTGCTCAAAAGGCATTAAGAGATTGCTGTTGCTTACACACAATTCTTGCATCACAGTCAGTGGACCGAGAATATAAATGCACAACACAAATATCTGTGAGGTTTCAGACCAGTCCTAGAGCAGTGGTTAGAGTGCTCAAGCGAGACACAACAGAAACGTGTTTTTCAACTAAGATGTGTGTTATGCTGCAGCTTTTCTAATGAGATACTGCAGAGGACAAGAATGTAATTAATATCTCACAAATGTTATATACTCTTCACTGTTTATGTATTATATAGTTAATAGTAGCTTATAATGTGCTTTATTCACACATATATATATATATGTGTGTGTGTGTGTGTGTGTGTGTGTGTGTGTGTGTGTGGTGTTTATATATGTGTGTGTGTGTGTGTGTGTGTGTGTGTGTGTGTGTGTGTGTGTGG
>JBBPDB010000002.1:20469674-20496339 GCA_037974465.1 Brachypetersius altus
GAGCCTCAGATCTCCAGTTAAAGTTCTCGAGCCTCAGATCTCCAGTTAAAGTTCTCGAGCCTCAGATCTCCAGTTAAGGTTCTCGAGCCTCAGATCTCCAGTTAAAGTTCTCGAGCCTCAGATCTCCGGGTAAAATGATCTAGCCTCAGATCCCAGTTAAAGTTCGACAGAATATTCTCTTTCAGCCTTTACCTCTCTCAGCCCGAGAACAAAGCTAAGTTTACATGTATGAAGAAGTTTCAGGCTCTGTCCTGGACCGGAGCTGTAGGATCTTGAGGCTTTTTTTCTGGCTCAGCTTTCTCTGTAGGCGGATCCAGATGTTTTCAATCCAGCTGTGTGAAGGAGGCCCGCCCAGGACCACGACTGTATTCATTTAGAAACGCCTTCAGAAGCCTCTTCACTGTGCAGCAGCCTTACAGACCAGCAGCAACCGGTTTCCAACTACTGGGCTCTGTCTGAGGTCTTGGTATACAATATATCAGAGTTTATTTCAAATAGAAGTGTCTATTGGATTTAATTATATTTATACTGTTCTTGTGTCTCTGTGTGTTTTTGCAATCACAACAAAACGTTTTCAATTTTTAAAGATGTAGTCTGTCCATTGAAATGTATGTAGTACATATATAAAGTTCAGCTTTATTGTGGTTGCACAGGGTACAACGAAAATCGTCTCTCAGTCCTAACTGTGCGACACACAAAATCTAAGATTTAAAACTGCATGTACAATAGGAACTGTTAATCTGTTTTTTTTTTCTGAGACATTAACTAATAATAATATATCAGACACTATAGCATAATATACCATGAAGAACGAAAACAGACATTAACAGTTTGATACAATATTATATAGCAATTTATTATAATTACTTAAACATTGCAATGTATATGACTGTATATGTATATATGTATACATGCATATATATACATATATATATATATATATGTGTGTGTGTGTGTGTGTGTGTGTGTGTGTATAGAAAGTCTTAGCAATTACCTGAAACAAAGAAAGCATTTTAGTTTATATTAATAATTATTAATCATTTATAACAATAATAAAATCTCAATTATATATAATTGAGAATGTATATATAACCATATGTTCTCGTGTTAATGTTTTTATTTAGTCTATTTATAAATAAATAAACAAAGAAAGAAATAAAGAAATAAATGAATGAATAAGTTTCAGAGGCTGGGTGTGGACAGCGCATGCGCAGGGAGTGTTGGCCGGGCAGGATGATGGCGGATTCGTTGAGCGAGGAGATAGCGGTGATCGGAAACACTGACCTGACTCCTTCAGAGTTAGAAAACAACATCAGAAACACGGTAAAGACGCTTACAATCCCTCTGGGGTTTATGGGGGTCTGTCGAAGAGCCCCCCGGGGTGTGTATAGCTCCGTTTTGAGGCGGCAGTGCGGGTTCAGGAGGGCCGAGTGAGGCGAACAGCTGGAGAAGAGAACCACAACAGCTGCAGAGTTTCAGCTAAAAACACTCCAGCAGACCTCACGACCGGCCTGTTACCTGACCAGCGCTTCGGAAACCGGCTAGACATCAAACTACAGCTGCTAAGAGTGTTTACAAACCCGTCCCTGCGTGTTTAACCAGTGGTCTGAACGCTAGCTAGCTAATATTAGCAAACATTAATCAAGATGTTTACTATTGCGCACATGAATACCACGAAACATCTCTAGGTTTTATAAATTATGTGTCAGGTCACATTTAAGAATGACTTAATAGCTGTGCCTCTGTGTAAAATCCCAGTTTATAAAACCGACTGTTTTAAAGGGAGTGTGTATCTCGTGATGTGTCACCAGACCTGTCCGGTCAAGTGACATTACTATCATACCATAGGGGGCAGTTGGTGATGTGGTGCCCTTGCGACCAGATGGTCGTGAATTCGAATCCCAGGATTGCTTATGGCAATAACCAATGAAGTAACCTTGAGTAAGCAATCGTCCCCACACACTGCTCATTGGGCGCTGTGTTCCTGCCTCCCTGATGCTTCGCCTGGGTGAATGGGTTAAAAGCAGAGAAGAATGTCACTGTTTGCACTGTGTGTCCATGTATGACAAATTAACACATTGCACACATTACACTTTACATCAGCACCCCCAGTGCTCCACTAATAGTTGTACTTGAGGAAGAATCAGAGCAATCTGTGTAATTATCTTTCTGTTTTCTCTTTTATTCCATTCTGAACTCGATCCATTGCTCACCCTCCGTTTGTTTTGATTATCCGATTGTTTTTGCTCCACAGATGGTCGAGAAAGGCTCCAGTCTTCTGAAGAGGGTGGAGATCAGTGTAGCCGAGGCAGAAAAAAGGACAGGGAAGAATGCAGTCAGCATGCAAGAGACCTACACTGTTTACCTCATCGAAACAAGGTGTCATACTTCATTACATTGTTTATTTTTCTTGTAGGTTTCTGTCTTTGTAATTTGATCTCTACGTACCCATTTATTTACCATTTTCATTTTGTCTGAAAATTAGCACACAGGTTGTCTTTGGAAATTGCGTCATAAAGTAAATGGGTGTTCAGTTTATGTCCCAGAGGCCTTTTTCTGTTGTGCATTTTGCTCAATTATTAGTGTCAGCACAGTGAACATATAAAACTCAGCAGTGCTGTGGTTGTCAATTACAACTTCCCAGTACTACTTTGGGGCCCATAGGCTCCTAGAGAAACCACAGGCTGGTCCAAAGTCCTCGGAAGCTCTGAAGTGAAAAACAAGAAGTAACATTATTGGCAGAACGGCTGAGTAGTTTGAGCAGCCTAACGCTGTTGCTTTGCAGGGTTACAGACACATCCTTGCCTATGCGTCACATGACACGCATGTATAACCACCACATTTGCCTTCTTATCATTCTGTCTAACTCACCTAGCCATGTTGCACACTCTCCCATTTAAAAGATGCTGCTTCAAAGTTCAGCAGAAACACAGCTAGGATTGGCATCAGAAATATAGTCCATCATTGCAGGGGCAGCAGGGAGATCATATCGAGTTGGAATGTTCGGTAATAAATGAAAGCTGCTTTGCCATCACTTCATTTTAAACAAAATACTGCAAACAGAAAAATCCTCTCTCGCACGATCATGGCCTCGGAGTTTAGTGCACAGAGCCGTATTGTTAGCCAGCCGTATTGTTAGCCTGCCCCATGAAAGGAAACATATGTTTTGGTAAAGATCTGTGCAAAGCATGCACACACAAACACACATGCGGCCCATTTTTGTTTACCTCGGGTGACAGAGAGGGAGGAAAAGGTTTGGGGTGACTGGGTTTTGAGTGTAGTCACGCAGTTGCAGAGGAGAATGCCCCCCAGCAAGTGTGGAGCCTGTGCCTTTTTGGTGTGGGTTTTTAGTGTAGAGCCCCATTATGTGCTCTCATTTCCTCCCTGGAGTCCTCTGCATTCTGGACTCTTGTTTCAGAAGCTAGGCTCCTCCATCTCACTGTCCCCCTCCTTTTCCCTCCGTCTTGTCTCTCTCTTTTTCTTTCTCTTTTAGAGCTCTCCGTCCTGCACTTATGCCATCTGCATTATTGCATAATAAGAATGTGCTTCTCGTTAAATATAAGGCTGCGTGGAGCAGTATAACAATATAGCAGCATTCCATACCCTACCCCCTTATTTTTCTGATTTATACCAGTGTACTTTTGTGGTTCTCTAAATTAGGAGTGCTTGTGGTTCCAGGCACTGAAAGATTACACATCACAGTTAAACTTCTGGCACGTATGTGAACAGACACTTAAGATGTCTGCTTTCGTGGCGTCTAAGCCATCTGAAAGTTTGCGGATTTCTTTTGTGTTTATGTCAACTCTGTTTATTTGGATGTCTTGTGAATGTTTGTTTGTTTCTTGAAACTTCTGTAGAACTAAATTCTAACTTTTTTATCCTAAATAGTAATATTACTCTGTTTGGTGTCTTATTCTTTCTTCAGCTCCTTGAGGTTGTGGTGCACAGTCAGAGAGCTTGGCTCTGAACTGTGAGGTTGAGGTTTGATCCCGACTGATAACATTGTGCCTGGGGCACTGACTGTTCCCCCGAGGAAAACATTTTATTCATTGCTGCCAGAAAGATTTTCTGAAAACATTTTATTTGAGCGAAATACTAACAGTGCATTATGTATATGGTATCTGCCTAATTGTTTTTCACGATTTTTGTTGGCAATGTTAATATTTAGATTTTCAGCGTTTCCCTGGGTGCTGTTTAGCAGGTAACAGTACACAATGAAAGCTAAATCTTGTGGGGTTTTTTTCCAGGGCAGTGGATGCTGCACCGGAGGGTGCAATTCCAGCTCCTGACTCTTTGTGGAGGCGCTACAGCGAGTTTGAGCTTCTCAGAAACTACTTGCTAGTCACTTATCCATTTGTGGTGGTTCCACCTTTGCCTGAAAAGCGAGTGAGTGTTGTGTTATTATGCAAAAATGTTTGTGGGACTGTATATAAAAATGGTTAATTAGGGGTTCTTTAGAAACAGTCTGAATGTATAAATGGTTAAATGGTTCTCCTTGATGGAGAACACAAATTTTTATATCTTTAAAGAGTCTTGTTTGAATTTATTTTATGTTTCTTTGATGTTTTATAGAGTTATGATTAGAGGATATCTGAAAGTTTTTGTTTGTTTTTGTGCAGGCAGAATTTGTGTGGCACAAGCTGTCCGCAGACAATATGGATCCGGACTTTGTGGAGAGGCGAAGGGTTGGGCTTGAGAACTTCCTGCTCCGGATCGCCTCCCACCCAGTTCTGTCTAATGACAAGATCTTTTATTCCTTCCTGACTCAGGTACTAATGAAAGAGCAAAGTTTGTCCCAAAGTTTATTCCCCATTTTTATTGCAATAACAGCCTCTTTTTCTTGCATTCAGCCACAAGAGCATTAGTGAGGTAAGGGCCTGATGTTGAATGATTAGTCCTGGATCACATACACTGCTCCAGCTTTTTGAGAAGGTATAGGATGGAGCTCCACTCTAGAAAGCCCATTTCTGCTGCTCAACATCCCAATGCTTTGGGGGCTTTAAAATCCTCTAGTGATGCTTGGCATTGTGCATGGGGACCTTAGGTTCAGATCCAGAGTGTTCCTTGCGGCTGGCAATGCCTTGGTATATAGAGATTAAACAAGCTGTGTGTGCGTAATTGAACATGTGTATTGGCACAACTGAATTCCCTACTTACAGTTGCTCACTTACTTTTGGACATATGTACATGCATACCATTAACTCATGAGCCTTACAGCGTATCGTTCATAAGAGGGGCTCTGGAAGAAACCTTGACTGAATTACTGAAGTACCTTGATTTCTGTAAAAAGTTTTTTTTCTCTTTTTTTAAGAGAAAAACACTGTTTTTATGTTTTCATGGTAAAAAGTACATTATCTCTGCCCCACAGGAACAGGGTTGGAGGGAAGTGGTATTTGAGACAGGATTTCAGGCTAAGGTATTTTACTAGCAATTTAAGTTTTCTCTTCATGTATCTTTGTAACCTGTGCCAATGTTACATTAACTGTTGTTGAGAGATAATTTTACCATACGTTTATATTTGTATTTATTGTGCCTCAGTGATTTACTGTGGGAAACAGATACAACAGTGTTGTCTTGTCTCTTTCACCATGGCTGGAAGCTTGAAAGTACAATGACATAAGGCAGTTAAAGTGCTGCTGCAATGAGGAATCTTTTATCAGTACATGCTAGTTTATATAAACGACCACAGGTCGTCTGTTTGAGCTGTTTTGTTCAACCCAGAGAGAGAAGTTGTGTTTTTTCTGTGAATGATTGTATACCATTGTGTATGTATATGTGCATCTTGTGACATGTTTTGCAGTGCTGAGTGTCTCTTTAAAGAAACCATTGTTTTCTCTCACAAATGTCTGAGAAAGAGTCCATTGTTTTTAATTATTGTTTTGCCACCTTTTCAGGCAGATTCGAGGTTGAAGGCTTTAAATGCTACATTCAGAGTGAAGAATCCTGACAAGTAAGTCACGGACAGTTCTCCAGTAATAGGCCCCCAAATGTTTTTGTCAGTGTCAGACATGTTGGATCACATTGTGTGATAACTATGTTGCTGATATTTTTAAAATCTTTTTCTTATTCTCAACATCGATGTATCTTTCTCTCTCTGTCTGTTTCAGGAGGTTTGCAGAAATGAAACACTATGGAGACGAGCTCCAGTCTGTTATATCGCAGCTGCTGCGTGTTCGAGCAGTGAGTGTGAACAGCTGGTGTATTTTTTTTTTTTTCTTTTTCCTGTCCCTCACTCACACACACACACACACACACACACACACACAGAAACCACTATCAAATCACGCTGCCTCTGCTTAAGTAATGCTTGCCTTATTTGGGTGGTAGGTAACAGACTAAATCCATTTGATTGCACTAATATTTAGTTCTGGAATTATTTCCATTAAAAAATTTAATTGCAGTAATCCCCCGCGAAAAGCTCCAAGAGCACCTGTGAATAGTGAAAAACCGCATCGTTGTGTTTTGTTAACAAAAGCCTAAAAATGCCTATTTTTATAGTGTAAACCCTAAATATGCCCCCAGAACACTAATGTCATTTTAAACTCAGTTTAATGGATTACTCTTAAAGAAAATGTAAAGGTAAACTCGTATTCGCCCTCTTTTAATTTAAATTCCACGCCGAGATCTGCAACTCGGAAGGTTGCGGGACAAAACTATTGGGACACCGCGGCATGGTGAACAGTTTTTGTAGAATAAACCTGATCTACTTGAGCTAAAAATACAAATGAGGACTCGTTGGAGAGGTCTCCTCGAGATCTAATGAACTGTGTAGTATGAAGTGTCTGAGTGCTTTCCCTGCTGAGATATGCAACGCGGAAGGTCGCGGGACAGAAGTATTGGAACACCGCAGCTAGGTGAACGGGTCCCCTTGTGTCGAAACATCCAGAAAAAATCTATGTATTGGCAAAAAAAAAAAAGGTGGCATTATTGTGGGGATTTCTGCGTAAAACTGAGTTTGGTCCTCAAAACAAATCCGTGTGACTGATTCCGCGACTCCTGATCTGCGCAAAACCGGGGGATGCTGTATACTTCAGTTGATCTGTAGAAGTGTTGTTGAAGTCTGATTATTGAATGTGTGTATAAAGAGGTGCTAACACATTACTAACTGAAGCAAACTCTTCACTCAGAGAGTGGCTGACCGCCTGTATGGAGTCTACAAAGTGCATGGGAATTACGGCAGAGTCTTCAGGTGGGCTTAGCAAAACTGCATTCTTTTTAATCTACACTGAGGCTCAACCTTAGTTGACTGACTCTTAAGTTGTTTAAGAACAGGCTGTTGTGTTGAACGCACATGCAGCAAAAACTGCTTGCAGTTAATAATTGTGTCGTTCACATCATTGGTTGCACAAAATAAATGCAAGGATCTCAATGTTTACTAATAACGTTTGTGTTTATGCCGTAATTGCATATAGTTGTGGGCTGTATTAATGTTGTCCTGACTTTTCTTTTACATACAGCTGGAAGCAATTAACATATGTAAAATACAGTGTTGTACATTTTAGAGTATATGACTATTTAAAACCACTCAAAATGTTTTGACTAAATTCAGCATGTGTATTACATCTGTATAATTTAAAGGCAGTGTAACATCATATTGGGGCCAGTTTGATTGAATGCCGGAATCAGATTTCTGTTTAATGCATCAGATTAATTACTGAGTGTTTTTTGTTTGTTGTTGCATTATACAGTGAGTGGAGTGCTATTGAGAAGGAGATGGGAGATGGACTACAGAGTGCAGGACATCACATGGATGCGTGAGTTTATCTTATGGTCTTGCAGTGGATTACCACTGCTTTTATGAGCCCTTCTCATGCAAAGTCTAAAGAAAGATTGCAGCGCTTCATTCAAATAGTTTTGAATGTATGCCCCTTTCCCTGTGACGCTTTGCCCCCACCGTTAGCCTATCCTGTTACCCTCCGAGAGCTCATTGAAGGAGTTGAAATATGTAGGTGTTGCATGATGCCCTGCAGCACACTGATTTGATTCTCCTGTCTAGAACTGTAAAACACATTTGCTGGATTGAAAGCACTTGGGTTTCCTTGGAGGCCCCCCACTACCACCAGTTTTGTAACAAGTAGCCAGGAAGGTGAGCCCAGGGGAGTTTCGCATTTCAGTTTGGCTCGCTGACAACTAATGGATCTGCAGCCGCAACCAATAAGATTAGCAGCGTTTTTGCAGAATTGAGAAGATGTTGTTAGAACATCACTCAGGAATCACTTCTTGCAGTGGTGTCGTTAGCTGTGTTTGACTCCAGCCAGCCCCTGGCCCTCCTCTGCTGGTTTGTGGTGCCGTTGTTTCTGATGGTTTCCAGATTGTTGCACTCAGCCTTTAGGTCAGCGGTCGTCCAGTCCCAGACCTGCACTGCGGCACCATGTGGGCTGCCATTCGGACTCCGCTGAGAGGCAAACTGCCTGTCCGTCATCATCCTTCCTCGACAGCTGTCAGGGCACTTTGCGGATCATGTTTCTCACCTTTGCTGAAGAATCAGTCAAACTCCTGGAAATGCAAACGCTGTTGATTTTGTCTTTAAGGCACCACAATGTTATTTTTTGTGGTAAGAAAGGTTTCTAATGAAGTGTGTAGTAATACTTGGATTACAGTTATGTTTAACACGAGTTCCTCTGTAATTCTCTGGCTACTTTTTGTTTCTTTGAATAACAATTTCTGTTTGTAGAATAAATGATCAAAATTACATCATATAGCCCTCACTTCCTTGAGTTTTTATAATCTTCACCATGCCATTAAATGAACATTTTAGACACATTTTGTGTGTGTGAGTGAGAGAGGGCATTTAAAGTTTAAAGTTTTAAAGTTTTTAAATTCTGACAGGTATGCTGCATCTGTTGATGACATACTGGAAGAGGAGGAACACTACGCTGACCAGCTGAAGGAATACCTTTTCTACACAGAGGCTTTAAGGTGCAGTACACATAATTACTGGGTCGTTATCATTGTGACTGGTTTCGGTTTGCAAACACTTTAAACAAATTAGAGGTTCTTTAACAGCAGTGTTCCTTTATCACAGTCACACAGTTACCGTTCATATATTTCTGTAAATCTCAACAGATTTAATCAAATCAAATATAAAACCAAAGCTAATTGCCACTTCAGGTCATTCATGTTCTATCTAGTTTATTATTGAAAAACAAGAGCATGGGAGCGGAACCATTATAGCAGCTGCAAAGAGGGACCATCTCCATATGTATCTGAATGCAGTGTTATTAAAGTCAAATTTGGTCAGACATCTTATATGGACAAAAGTAATGGGAGCGCTGTATGTGTTGACTGTTTTTTTGCAAGCGTTAGGCGTCCCATTACTTTTGTACATCTTTTAGTGAGCGGCACGGCAGGACTGTACCTCCCATGAGGCTTGACGGTTTTCTGTAGTTTTGGGGGAATGTTGGAGGAGGTAGCTTGTGTTAGTAGCAGTAGGGATTTATTATGTGTTAAATATGTGTTTGTGCTGTTGTGTAGTTAGTTTGAGTCCTTCTCACCATTCACTCTCCTCCAGAGCAATAGTTGCAGTTGGCGAGTAGAGAGCTGAGTTGTGGAGTAGTACCTGGACATGCCAGTGGGGGGCACAGTATTTTTCTATGTTTCTAAGCTGACTGAGTTGAAAAATAAAAAGACGCGTTCTTCGTGTTCTATTTCACGCTGTGCACGATAGTAAATAGCAACGCTATTTGTAAGCACTTTAAAAGGCCTGCACGCCTTATTCAAATAAACGCGCAATCAAATAAATATACGTGTATATATATATATATATATATATAATTCTATGAACAGTTCGGAAAGGTTGGAACCTTGTGTTTACCTGCTTACATCCTTTTCATATCAAATGTACTTGTTGTAAATCTTAATCACTCATCGTTTACAGTCATTTTAAGATGAAATCCGTAAATTCAAATGTTTTATAAATGAGGCCCCATGTGTTAAAGCTTTGGATGTCTTTAGTTTACAAGCAGTTTAAGCTGAAGATGAACCCTCCTTAAGCAGAAAGGGCATTCTCTTGGTATGATGCCATTACACTGATTTGGTAATTTACCTTTTAGATGAAAACATGTTACACTTGCTGAGGCTTAGTGGAGGCTGGGTACTGATATTCTTCTGAGATTATAGGAAAAAAATATATTGGTATATTGTAAATAATGTTTTTTTTGTACAATAGTGATTTATTTTCTGTTTAAACAGATGCAATCTAGCTTTGGAAACAGATCTTTGTTATAGTTCATCTGTTGATACTTTTGTCTCTACAGGGCAGTATGCAGGAAACATGAGCTTTGTCAGTTTGAACTGGAGATGGCTGGCCAAGACCTGACCTCAAAGAAACAACAGCGGGAGGAACTGGCTACTGGGGCAAGTCTTATCCACTTCCAAAAAACCTGCAATGGCTCCAGCACTGTCATCGCGGCAGGATAGGGCTTTCCCCTGAAGGGCTAGCTGTTTGTTTTTCTAGCTGAGGGAAACAGAAATCACCCACAGCAGTGTGTTTAGAGGGACTTGGAGCGAGTGGTTTATTCGTGTACATTTTTTGAAACCAAGAGATGCACAAATCATAGTTTTAAAACAGATGAGTTTCTGTAAAGGATGCTGTTCCAGCAATGATTTAACTTAACAGTATTGACCAAAATAAATGAACCACAACACACTTCCTCAAAAGCAAAATACCCGATGGATTTGTTTGTGTTTCCTACAAAGTTTAGGTAGCTGTCAAAATCCTTATTACATAACTTGTCGCTGGTATGTAGAGCAGCAACGATTTGAAAACGGACATACAACACGTATTGGGGTAAAAGAGAAAATAAATATACATGCCATCAAATCTTTTTATTTGTATATGTACAAAATATATATAGCGTGTATAGTGTAATGTGCCCCTGAGTCGACCCGTAAGACTGCAATAGAATTATCAAATAATTTATGGCTTAAAGTTTAATCTTTTTCCTGAATCTGACAGTATTTTTTCTTCATCTGAGTGCAGACGGTACGAACCTTCTCCCTGAAGGGTATGACCAGCAAACTGTTTGGCCAGGAGACACCCGAGCAGAGAGAGACTAAACTGAAAACTCTGGAGACTCAGATTGAGGAGGGAGAAGAGATGGTGAAGGAGAAAACCACAGAGTGCGAGTGAGCAGGCTAATTTTTTCCCATGTCCCTTTATTAACCCAAGTATTACAGCATTATGCCCTGGGGGCTTGTTTTATTAAACCTCCAGGAATGTTTTATTTAATGTTTAATTTTATTAATTACTTTCAATTTGTATTTGACTGAGTATGATCTGGGCCTATATCTCATCTCAACATGGTTGCTAGGATGTAAAAAGTAAAAACTGACCTTAAATCAAATTCCCATCTGACTCATACTGTGTTTGTGTGTAGAGAGTTCATAAAGAATGCTTGGGTGGATGTGGAGAGATTCAGAGAGCAAAAAGACAGAGACCTAAAAGAGGCTCTCATCAGTTACGCCATCATGCAGATCAGCATGTGTAAAAAGGTGAGTGGTTTATTTTATATTCAAATCTTTTAAAATGAATTCAAGAGGCAATGACAGTCAGATATTAAGAAATACTGAAAGATTTTTGCTTTGCCTCTAAAAATAATTGAGGAAATGTAAACCGTTTAGCTCACAGTTGGTAGCTTTCCTATATTTGGAAAGTAATGTAGTTTAAATGTTTAATCCTCAAGCATCGGTGGGAAGAAATGCCAGTAAAACATTGCAAATTATTGTGGCTTTTACCTTCAATCATGTTGTCTTGTTGCTGCCAAACCACTGTTTTTGTGGATTTTTTGTCTGCAGGGAATTCAAGTTTGGAGTAATGCTAAAGAATGCTTCAGCAAGATGTGAGTTGTGCCTATATCCAGAACCCACTGCATAGCCATGCAGCTGTACAAATTTCTCAGGGTAAGAGTGCTGGTCTAGGATCAGTTTTAACCTTTCATTTCCTGACGTATACTAGTATGGACCAAACTGATCCAAGATGAGCACTCTTGCAGAGATGCTCGATACAGTCGTTCCCAAACCGGTCCTGTAGTACCCCCTGCACATTTCAGTGTTTTCTATAAACACAGATGATCCAAGTAATTAGTTAATTACCCATTCAGTTTTAAGTTTTTAAGAAATGGGTGCTTAAATGTACAGGGCGGATTCTCTAGGACCAGTTTGGGAACCACTGCTCTATATGTTTGATTCATAAGCACAATCCTAGAGGCATTTTAGCCACCGTTGCCACAGAAGCACATCTTAGCAAGTAAACTCATTCTTGGATTTCTTCATCCACCCAAACGCATCAGCATCAAAAATAAACATTAAGTAAATAAAAATGAAACAAGCAAAGATACAGTAATTTTTTTACTGTTTATTTTCAATGTTGACTGGTCTGGATTAGATCACTTTTTGAGATTAAATAGCTGCCTCTGTCTATCCTGAAGCTAGGTTTGTGCTGGGTGTTACATAACGAATGGCCAAAATCACTTTTCCATGAATATGGATGTTCTTGGTTTTTATCAGTCCTATAGCGAGGACTTGGAGTATTTTTGCTAAAATTATGACAACAGGTTTTTGTTTTCCTTTTTTGTAATTTTTTTTCATGCAAATGTATTCTAAAATAATTTCTCTTTGTTTTATACTGTGTTTGAAGACTGCAGATCTTTGTAAATGATGTACCAAAAAAGTAAAAGCAAAGATCCACTTGTAGTTGCAGTTAGTCCGCATAAATATCAGGACGCCTTGTTAAACCTATTCCATACTCTCTGAACATCTGGAACACATCCGTTTAAATGAAACATGAAAATGTCAAGTTACCTTTTATCACCTGTACTGGGGACCTCAAATGTCGAATGTTCTCTGGATGTAAAGCGACTTCTTTATGTCTGTAACAGCACAGCTCACATGACCTGCGGCTGAAATCTTACCGCTGATGTTCATCCTAACATACTGTAAACTCATCATTAGCACTGTCTGCATGCTCCATCATGAAACGCAAACTGTTTATAACCACTGACCCACTCCCTTTATGGTTCAATTAAGTGGAAAAATATAAGTCTACCGTTTGTCTAATGCGAGACCTTGCGCTGCATATTTTCTTTGTGGCTGCAGCTTTCCCTATGAATGCCAGATTTGTCATTTTGCGATGATGTGTGGGTGGGTCAGTGTTTTGATATAAATCTGGCTGGAGGAACAGGTAGGTCACACAGGAAAAGCAGGCTATAATAATTTCCTCATTTAACAGTTGTGTGTGGAACTGAGCCTAGCCAGCCTCAACTGTTCGGTTCATTTTTTGGTGCAAAAAGAATAAGACTTCTCTTCAATATACATATAGGAGACAGTTGTATTACAGTGGCTGTTTAAGAAAATATTGTGTAAACTAATAAATTTAGAATTTTCAAATGTTTTATGGTTTACTTTTACCACAGTGTTAACATGGTCTTGGTTGCTTCATTGTATTTAGAAAACGAAAGCAAAATTTAGAAACAGTCTCTCTAAACTAACAGTGTCTCCAGCATCAGACTACATCAACAACTGCCATGTAACCTTTGGAGGTATTAAACTCCAAAAACCATGGAAACCCCATGCAGTTTCCATTTAGACAAGAGTAAAAGAATCTGCCCGGTCATTATAAATTAGAAGTGGCAACATCTATATAAGGGTGGCGGTAGCTCAGTGGGTAGGATACTTGCCTCCGGACCATGAGGTCGCAGGTTAGAATCCTACCTCCAGCACCACCACTGGGTTCCCGAGCAAGACCCTTAACCCCAAGTTGCTCCAGGGAGAGACTGCCCCCTGTAGTTACGGAATGGAAGTCGCTTTGGATAAAAGCGTCTGATAAACGCCGTAAATGTAAATATATAATCGTATTAAATTTACAGTTTGTCACATTAAATAAAAAAGCTAAAAGCATATGTGCTCAAAGAGAGAACGAATTAATACTGCCACCTTGTGTTGTAAATCATTCAATTGCTGGTTTGCCTATGGACTTAGAACTCTGTAAACCTAATACTGGTGCCTGCTGTGATGAGACCATACACTGTTAGAAAAGAGGACGGAATACAGGTTCATTTTAATTCACCAACTTATGCACAATGTAAATGTAACCTCAGAGGTACAATATAGTCCTTAAAGGTACAATGAGTTTTAAAAGGCCTAGTATATTCACACTGTTAGTGGAAAGGTGCCCATTTTTTGTTTTTAATAGTTTTTGAAGCCAATAAAGGACTCTAAAGCTGTACAAATTAAAATATATAACTGCAAGAGAATATGGTCCCTAATCATGTTCCCTGATATAAGGTATGCAGAATTTGAGAGTACTGTTGCAGTTTGTACTCTAAAGGGAGCCTACTGTTTTTTGTGAGTTTGAAAATAGTTATTATACAACATAAATGGTGTAAATGCACAGTTCACTATTGTCTAGTACAAAAAACCTGTATAAGTGAACCCCAAAAGTATTCCAGGGGCATACATTCCAGGATTGCCTTCATCAAAATGAAATTTAGCCTTTAAATGTGTGTGTTGAGATTAAATTTGGAAGACATCATTCACTCGACTTGGAGATTTGAAAGAGAGGTAAAAGGTGAAATGCTTTGCTAATTTTTTGACCAAACAAGTTATAAATGCAACAGAAAATGGGACACATGCCATTAGAATTGGAGGAAACTTGAGTTATAGGGAAAATACCAAACATGCACTCTATGTGCAAAAAAGTGGGGAAGTGTACATTCCATTTTGCAGTGGTCCTGTCAAAACAATTTTCTTTTAACAAATACACATCACCCTTATTTGAAGAAAGGACCTAAAACATTAAAAGCTAAATGCTTTTACTCTTTTCCTTGACTTATTTATATAATCACCACTGTTCTAAGGATCATAGCCCTGCAGTTTGCATATATTAGTATTAGTAAATACTGATCAAGACTAGACACAAAACTGTCTCCTAAATCTTCTCAAATCGGAAACAATATTCTGAACAGCTCATCTCTCCCCAAGAAGCCATGCACACACACGGCTGCAAATGAGTTCTTATACAACCTAATTTAAATGCATAGATCACTATTATCTAGTACTAAAAACTGATCAGCTGAATCACAAAAGGTTTGGCCCTATCATTATGTGTCTCTTCCCATATAGTGATCTATGCATTGATGGAAATGCATAGATCACTATTATTTAGTACTAAAAAAACAACCCTGAACCTCAAAAAGGTTTGGCTCCATCATTAGTGATATATTTAGGGGTTTCCCTCCCTGTTGTACTTTGAGTGTACCCCTCTCTCTCACACACTCCCTACTCTTCCTATAGATCTACAGTAGGGTGCAGCTGGAATGTGTCTGCTAGCTCTGCTGCTAGCCAGCTGCTCAGACAGAAAACTTTTTCTACAGGAAGATCATGACTGCGGCTGTTGCACCGCCACGGGTCGTGTGAAAAGAGAGCCAGGTAGGTAAAAAAATGAAGTGATCAACAGATCTGCGACTCTGCTTTGCCCCGCGAGCGCGTGTGGTCGGTGTCTTTCCCCCCAAAACAGTAATAAACTGTAAGTTGCCCGCATTAGCCGCGTTAGCTGATGTTTGTTTTGATTTCCCAGGCCTGAAAACGGAACCCTCTTTAGCTTAGCTTAGCGAGGCAGCTGATGTCGGATGGTGATTTCTAGCTCACAGAAGGCATCTGATCATACTGCATTCTCTCAGGTGGTTTATTTAAGTCTACTGTTGTCAGTATCGACAGGTTTTCTGACACAGCCACGCTAAGTTATGCATATATGTGTCCTGTGCTAGCTGCCGGATTAGCCAGCTCTGGTTCTTCAGCCTGCAGAGCCTGATGCAGCGTTGGTCATCCAGCTGTATTTTATGAATTTCACAACCCAAAAAGCATTTTCTGTCTTTTGACCAAACATAAAAAATAGTATCTCTAACTAATTTACCTGTGAGTCTTACTACAAAACTTGTTACCCTGCTCTGCATGGGCTCTGTCAGTCTTGAAACTGTTGTGCACTTTGGTTTTGTTTTAAGTTGCTCCAAATGTTTACAGGGCCCCAGGACAAAATACACAAGCTGTCAGTAATTTATTGAAGACTTCAGCTCTCTAACAGCTTTCTGGGATTGTTTTTTTATGTTTCAGGGCAAACCTTTTGCACTTTTTGTCCCCAAATCAGTTACCTGTGATGTCAAAACATTGGCCACTAAGATATTAGTTGCAGGGTTTCTCATAATTAGAAATACAACAATCTGAATTAGAAATACAACCAATTATGGCTATTGTAATGTCTTTAGGGCCATGTATGTATTTTAGAGCTATAATTTTATATAACCAATTCATTATTGTTGGCTGCTACACTAATCTAGTTGCATGTGATATCATTTCAGCATGAGGGTTACTTTTATTATTTTGTCGATTTGAAATAGGGTTTATTTCCGAACCGAACACCGTAGATATCAGTTTCTTACTTGAGCCTTGTCTTTCACTGTACTTTAACCTTCAGTCAAGCTGAAAGGGGAGTACTATCCTCAGAAAAACTGGAGGGCCTCCTGTCAAAAGTCCTTAACAGGTCAATGACTGTCAAACCTTTTCCTGGAAAACAGCCACAGCCGAGTAAATCGCAAAGATGAATATCGATGACAAGCTGGAGGGAATCTTGATTAGATGTGGCACCACAGGCCTGCATCACTCAGCGAGAGCCCTGACACCCTCTATGGTGGACAGAAGAGGAGGAGGCTTGGATATGTCTCTTGGGGAAAAAAGCTTGGCCAATCAACCACTCCTTGCAGAAGATGATGATGAGGAGGAGGATGAGGATGAAGAGGATGAGGAGCTGGCCTCACACAACCTCATTTCACATGATGAACTGATGGTTCATAAGGAGACTGTGAAGAACGATTCAGAGGAAGACCCAGACTTCTCCCAGCAGCTCCCTAATAAGCTATCATACACCCTCCACATGCCTGTGAGTTAATCTCCTTATATTACTTGTGTGAAAGTACGCTAGGTTTGCATTAAATGCTGGATTATTTTAATTTAGCGTATACTGGATTTTTTTTATCGTCCCTCCGACCTGCAGAAAACGGTGTAACAAGTCTGTGGTTTGTCTCCTTAACAATATTTTTTTTGAGAAATAATTATCCTTTTGGACTAAAAATTAGTATAACTAAAGCTTGGCTTAAAGTATGTGTCTGTAAACAGAAATCATAGAAACATTCAGTCTGAATAAACTGATTCATGTCTTCTAAGGTGAATATTAAACAAGAAGTGAAGCTGTCAGACTCACTGATACTCAACAAGAGGGACAAGAAACTGGGGAGGGACCTTGTAGAAAGCCACAAAAAGAAAAAGAGAAAGCAGCGTTCGCCAGCGAAGGTAGTTTTAAGATCATATCATAAGACATGGAAGTTGATAAATGGAGCTTAGAAGCTATATGTTAAATGCATATAATTAGATACGATATTGTTGGGTGGCCTTGACTTCTGTCCTCAGTTATTATTGCAGATCATAGTGAAACAAAAGAATACGTTTCTGATTTCTGCTTCTTTCTCCATACAGGATTTTTTTAGAACTATAGAGGTGTCAATGAATTAATTCATAAAATTGTACCAATTAACATTATCCCTCTGTTAGATTCTCACTATTAATGAGGATGGATCACTGGGTCACCAGAGTCCAAAGTCTCACGTCTGTGAGCACTGCAATGCTGCTTTCCGAACAAATTACCATTTACAGAGACATGTCTTCATTCATACAGGTAACAAACTCCTGTGAACTTGCTGTTCACCAGTGATTTTCACCATTTCTTTTTGAAATATTCTCTTTTTGAAATGCAATTTATTTATACAGGAGAAAAACCTTTCCAGTGTGGTCAGTGCGACATGCGTTTCATTCAGAAGTACCTGTTGCAGAGGCATGAGAAAATTCACACAGGTAAAAAAGCATTCAAGGACGTGTCTTGTGTTCAGATTAGGGACAGTGTTTTGGCCAGTCAGGTCTTGCATATCTGTGTGTGAACTGCCAAAGTCTTTAAGCTTGAAAAACATTTCTGAGAATGATTTTTGTCCTGTATTTTCTGCCTCTTTAACTTTACCAATCTCTGTTCTTACAGGAGAAAAGCCTTTCCGTTGTGATGAATGCGGAATGAGGTTCATTCAGAAATATCATATGGAGAGACACAAGAGGACCCACAGTGGAGAGAAGCCTTATCAGTGTGATTACTGCCACCAGGTAACAAAAATGCAGTTTTCACTTTTCTTTACCAGTCTCATGAAGTTTCTCAGTCCTGTCATGCCGTGCAGATCACTGGACTTTCAGTTCCTTCAAAATTCAGTTATTTTTCTAAATAATGCATATGATCCTAATGATAAAAACTAGAGTTTCTCATTCTACCCTAGTGGGGAAAACTAATGTTTTAAATGTATTTCTAAATTAATTTAGTAATTACATATTCATCTTCAGTACTTCTCCAGAACTGATAGAGTCCTGAAGCACAGACGGATGTGCCATGAAAACAAGGAAAGGAAAGCTCATAAAGCAGCTGCCAAAGATGGTCTGTGCAGCACAGAAACACTGGCGTTCCCTTTCATATCCAAAGAGTGCACCCTACCCAAGAAAAAACGACAGAAATCCACTGATAAAAACCGCACCTTGACAGCAAATCCTGCTGTGGTCAACAAAGCAACGGAGGATGATGCTGAGGAGAAGGCAGTGGATAGTGTTGGCAAAAACGAATGCCTTCCTCTCTATGCCGTGGCAACCAAGGTGAAGGATGAGTATGTAGTGGCAGAATACTCGGTTGAACTCCCAGATTCCTCTCCAGGAAATAGGCACATTACAGGGGAGGTGTCTTCTGATGAGATCATCCCACCTCCTAAGTTAGTGCTGAAGAAGATTGCCAACAAGAAGAGTGTGAAGCAGCAGCCTTTGGAACAACCTCAGTCCCTTTCTCCCTTGTCATCATTTGAGGAAGGAAAAGTGACAAGATACACCTTTGAGATTGTGGATAACAAGGGTCTACTGGACGGAGAGCCAAGTTCAGACTTGGAGAGTGTGGATCCCATGCAAGGTGGGCCAACAAAGCCAGCTGGAAGTAGCACAAACTATGACGATGCCATGCAGTTTCTGAAAAAGAAACGTTACCTCCAGGCAACAACAGCTAATAACAATCGAGACTATACCCTCAACGTGAGCAACATTTCTTCACAGCCCTCCATCGCTCAGGCAGCGGTGGCGACTGTCATAGACGAGACGGTTCCTGCCACAATCCTCTCGGAGACTCAGACTTTGAACGTGGAGATTAAGACAAATAGTGAGAAAAACGTGTTTCCAGATGAAGTCCTGCAGTCACTCTTGGACCACTACTCCAACAAGACAAACGGACAACCAGAAATCAGTTTCACTGTGGCGGACACTGAGGTGACCTCCAGCATTTCTATCAATTCGTCTGATGTTTCTGAGAGCAGCCCTACAGAGGCTTTGGGGACCAGCTCCCATGCGCCTCCTGGAGAGAAAGCCACCCTTCTTCAGGAGTATTCAAAGTTTCTGCAGCAAGCTTTAGAAAGGACCAGTCAGAACGACAGCTACCTGAACAACCAGAGTCTTACGTTTGTGACTGATGGTGCCAGTCTTGCTGGGCAGCCTTTGTTTTCTACGGACAAACTGTTCACTTCCCCGAGTCGGTTTAGATCAGGCATGAACTCCCCTCTGAGATCAACCCTTGAGAAACCACACTTTGGTCTTTTAGTAGACTCCCAGCACTCTTTCTCATTTTCAGGGGATGAGACTAACCCCTCTTCAGTGTCACCAACTGAGGACTTTCTGGAGCAGGTCTCGTCTCCCAAAAAGACCGACGCTCAAGGCATCAGTCAAACGTTTCAAATAGCCACTTTTGACCAGAACTTCCGGTCTCAGTTTCAGGCGTCTCGGTCTGGACTGTCATCGCAGTTTAATGTTGCCAATGGACAGGTCAGCCTAAGAAGTCACGGCGGGACAGATTTCCCAGAATTCTCACTTGTTAATGTTACTGAGACCAGAACTCAAATGACCTCATCCCCAGATGCTACAAGCAGCCAAACGTTTGGCTAAAGAAAGCTATTTTAAGTTTTTAGGATTTCTGTCCTTTTTAAAGCACTTTATACAGCTGGTCTCTGGTTTCTACGATGCAAATGCTGATCTCTGTGCAAGCATTTGAAACTTTTATTAATCAATTACTGGGGGAATTGGCAAGTAGACTTTGTTTCTGCAGCACATTATGTTCTTACCAGTCATTTAATGTCTTTTTACTTGTATTCAAAGGCACTTTTCCCTAAAGGTTTCTTCATTCCTTTTGTTTGAGCATACAGTACATCTGCAGCACTGACTGTACAAGCAATCTCTTCACAAGAGAGTTTCCTTGCTTAAAGGTACACGCAGATAAACCCATGCATTTCAAAACAGGCCTAAATTCATAATTTTATATAATGAAATTATAAAATCAAGATATTTTTGCACATAACTGAAGGTAATATTAAATCAAAAGAACGCTCTTGCAGTACAATGAAAATGGCTATATCTGTGAAAAGCAGTGTATTTGTACATAGTCAATTAATACCAGTTGTATCTTTGTACAACAAAAAAATCATGCCAATAATACAGTATCCATGTAGGGAAGTTGAAGTTGAAGTTTATTGTCATGTGTACAGAGTACAGAGTACAGGGCACAATGAAATTCTTACTTGAACACCCTCTTCACAGATAGAACATAAAGACATGAAAGACAGCACAGTGCAGCAACAGTCGTCTTAAGTTGCTGTTTGTGTGTTCACAGCGTGTGGATACTGTAGAAGACATGCAGAGATTTTAGTTACATAGACAGTTCAATAGACGCACTCAGATCAATTAAGAATTAACTGAATGGAATTCAAAGACATCGTACTGGGATGGTGTACCTCAGATATGTAACTAAAAATGACGACCAGGTCTGATGGGTTTTATGCACAGTTCAGGCGTAGGATTTTCAGTAAAAGATTGTGGTGTTGCGTTATAGATGACGTAGGCCTTCTTAGCTAGGCAGTTTAGTTTGCATGTGTATTTACAGGTGCAAATCTGAATATTTAAAACAGTCCTTCTTTAACTGCCTTTCTCTCTTTATTGCTTGTTGCTTTTGAAGTGGCTTTTGAAAAGAAAAAGACTAAAGAAGGTTTCTAGATTCATTTGCTCATCCATTAAATTTGCACTTAGGCCTTATAGGCACAAACCCAATGCTCTGTTTCATAGGTTTTACCTTTTAGTTAAGAAGCTTAGCCTGAAGGGCTTGATTTGAAGCACCTTTTCCCGGACATTACAATCACTTAGCTGTTGGACAAAGTCAAAGGTTGGAAGTTTCTTTAACGGATGTAATTTGTTGTTTTGTTAGTTTTCAAGTCGATTTTTGAATTTGAAAGTATACATTTCAGGCTTTTAGTTTTAATCATAGTGAACTAAAAGATCTGTTCTTTTTGTCTAGTTGGAATAAGGGTTAAAGTGCATGATTTTGATCGGTGGTACAGTTGCATTTATATGGTATCGGTAAACCATAGATATGTTTATTCTACATCTTCGATTTTGATCTAACAATTAACAATCATGTAAATGAAATGCTTCTGTTGTTTAAAATTTGTTTCAGAATTTGTGTGTGTGTTTGTGGAAATGTCTTAACCAGGTTCATAAACAACTATATTTCACCTGGATTCTTTTTTTTTTTTATTCTGTAGGCCTGTAGTACCATCATGCCAAACTACAGAATACATGGGAACAGCATTGTACGCTTTCTTTAAATCAATAGGATTCATTTACAATCAGGGACAGATATAATCTTTTTTCTAAATTACTGTTACTCCTCTTAAAACATTCCTACATTTTACTGTCAGTAGATATCTAATGTGTATTGTTGTAAATAAGGTGTATATTTTGAACTGTACGTTGTTTTGTGGATGCTAAGAGTGAGACGGGAAAGCTTGGGTTTATTTGGGAATTATTTGAATGTACTCTTGTCGATTCAGTCAGCATAATCCTGTTGGTTCTGGCTCCACTGAGCACAGCTCATGTTACTGTTGACTCATAGTGACTGGGTTTCTTTCTGAAGGTGAAATACCACTTTTTAAAGCATTTAAGTCCTTACCACCTTTTTATGAACTGATTGGCTTTTTCCACTGGAAGCATTATTATTATTATTATTATTATTATTATTATTATAAAACATATTTTTAACATTGTTCACCTCTGAAGCATAAATCAAGTCATTTGTAGCATATTAGTTGCTACTTCACATCAAATCGACAGCCAGGATGCCTCTAAGTGCCCTAAGTGTTCTCGAGTGTTGAAAGGGAAAAGTGAAAGACTGTACAGTTTTTCCGTTTCCCTTCATAGGATGAGTGACCTTCCCACAAACGGTCGTATACAGGCAGACATGAGCGTTTTGTCATTTTCCCCTCTGAACGTTTCTGAACATTGGAGTTGAATGGGCGTTTGGTTTTGGTGGATTCATTAATTATGGTTAATCAGTGATGGTTTGATGAATAGTTTTAGACCTATTCCATTTGATGGGGGGATGCATGTCCACTGATTTGTACACTGGTCATATTTTTATATATATGCGTTTTATTGTAGCCAAATGATTTCCATAGAACACCATTACTTTTATGCAATACCGTGTGTAAAATGTGTACAAGGTTTGATTGGATTTCTTTTCTTGTGTGATATGTCCTTTCAAATATAACAACAAAAGTATTCGCCTTCAGTTTATTCCTCTTCAGTTTATCTTACAGTGTTCCTAATTCGCGTGATTCGCCGTCGTGTTTAATTTGAGATAGCTGTAAAGCTTCACTTATGGCTGTTCATATGTAAACAGACAGTGTCAATAGGGGCTTTCCTTCTGTAAACCTGCCTGGCTGAATAGCAGTGTGCAGACATAATACACGTAATACAGCGTCCACACAGCTCAACACGTTTCCTTATTCTTACATGGAAGCTGATAACTGTCAGACTTTAAACGCTTTTAATGGCATTTGGACTGATAAAATGAAATGATCCTGGTAATCCATAATCAGTGGATTGACACGAAGATGTTCTACATTTGCATGTTGCTCACTTAATTTTTACTAAAATGCTCTCAGTATTATTTGCAAGATATTAAATTACAGTATATTCACCATTTGACTACTTTTATTAACCAGAAAATGTCATTTTTTTATTCACTATTATTCACATAATACAATCATAATGTGGTTCGCCAGACATTTAACCAGCAATGAAGTGACAGCCATTGGGATGAAAAAGTTAGAAGAGCATTTAAAATTAAAGGACAGTTTGTCTCTACATCACCAGTTAATATTCTTCCATCTTATAAAGGAAACTTTTATTTTACTTATTTTCATTTGTTTTCAGCTGTTCAATCAACAATTGTCCAATGTTTAACAAGAATTAAAAATGCAGTTTATGGAATAAATACGTAAAGCCTGTGTGTAGGTGCTCTCTGGAGCTCAGTAAAACGGCCAAAGCGGACGGAGGGAGCTCAGCCAGGCTGTGCTGGAGAACACGCCTTTACAAAACATTTGCCATCTCCACAGAAAATGCTTTAAATGACATTTGGATGGATAAAGAGGAGATCTAACACTGATGATTCATTTTAAATGCTCTGGGCACAATATTCACCAGATATACAGTACCACGTTTTGGCACGCACTGAGATGTTCTACATTTACTAAAAATACACTCAATATTTTTTGCTACTAATTGACTGAGTATTTTTATTCACCAGAAAATGTCACTGCAGGCCTCGTAGTAGTGGATCATTAGACAAATGTTAACTATTTAATGTGCTTTTAAGTGATAGCCAGTTAACTGTTTTAACTGCTGCATTTAAAGAATAAAATGTGACTCTCTGTCACCACACAACCAGTTAGTCATTAAAATGATTTTTTATGTGGATCACCGGACAAAACAGCCAATGGGACGAAACGACGAGTGCCTTCAGTTCATGGACAGTCTAGAACACAACCGGAATGTCAGACGTGATTTGTTACATAAAACAAGAAAACATGTTTTGTTCATTAAAGGTTGTTCACTCAATACTTGTTCCAATACTTCACGAGGATATAAAGTTTACGGAATAAGTGGATAAAACCTGTTCTGGCTGGTAATGCAGGTTCATTCCCTCACCACTCACCATTCGAGTGCCTTCATTAGACAGAAGTCATTTTATATTCATCACCACTGACCTTATATAACTGTGGATAATCATACATTTAACAAACTATCAAGTGGCAGCCAGTGGAATGAAAGAGGTAAAACATTTAAGTTGTACATTTAAAATCACTGCACGAAAAGTTAATAGGATGTCGGAGATAAAGCGTGTAATGTGTAAAACTATTTGACTGGTAATGCAGGAGCTGTAAACACACATCTCTCTGGAGCTCTGATAAACAGCCCAGAGCGCACGGAGGGAGCTCAGCCAGGCTGCGCTGGAGAACACACCTTTACACAACATTTGTTTAATGGCGCCTGTTAACGCACGCGCAGCCTGAACACATTCCCCGAGTCAAGACCTTCCCGAGGTTATCGAGTCTCTCAGCACACGATCACACGGGTCTGGAGGAAAACTGCTAAAAGGTATTTACTTTAAAGATTATTATTATTATTGTTTGTATTATTTTGTTTGAATTACTTGCGAGTTATTTTCTGCTCCAATATGCCTCAACATCTTCGGAAGCCGTAAACCACGAACGGCTCGGCAGCAGCAGATTACGAACATGTTCAGAATATATGAAATACATTTTATTTCGTGAAGGAGAGGAAGGTTATTTAAGACTGTTTACTCACTAGAGTAAAAGTTCAGAGGGTGTTTATTTGTCGCAAGGCATCTAGATAAGCTAAAGCTTTGGAGACGTGAAGGGAAGGAAATAAAAAACAGTGATTTAAAACGTTTTTGTTCCATTTAAATCCAAATAAATGCTGTTAGGAGACTTTCCTCTGGACGCTATACCTGCGGTCACGTGCTCACCTGCTCGAGTGACACACACACACACACACACACACACACACACCTCCACCTCTTGCATCCGGGAGCCAGAGGCAAGAGGCTCCTTCAGACTTCAGGCCAGTATTTAAAGGTACTACTAAAATATGGTTTAAAAGCTGCTCACACTTTTCCTCACAGGTCTCAGTTTTCTCTTTCTCAGGAGGAAAGTCGTAGTTGTCAAACCTGGTAGAACATGTTTATGCTGTTTATTCTCCTGCTTACTAACACATTGAGTTCTTATTTTCAGTGATGTGCCGTTAAATGTGTCTGTGGTGTGTTTTAAGAGGCGGATCAAGTGTAGAATACTTTCCCCTTTGGTTCATCAGTAGATTCAATTCTTTTTAACTGCGGGCAGATTTTGCACGGCAAGATATTAATATTCACTGAAGCACCATAGTTTAGAATTGTTGAGATGTTGTGTGTGTGTGTGTGTGTGTGTGTGTTCAGACATACCCTGTGTATATTTAACACAGTCACACAGATCAGTGCCCCTATTGACAGACGTCCATCAGTGATCACTGGGTTGTCTCTATCTTTTCTCCTCTGCTGCTGGTAATCTCTCTTTTAACTGTCAAACTTCTGGATCCTCTCTCTCTCATTTTCTGTAACCGCTTAATCCTCACTAGGGTTGCGGCTGCCCAGAGCCTGTCCCTGTGTCAATGGGTGTGAGGAGGGACTTACCCTGGGTGGGGCGCCATCCCAGTATCATTACTCCTAAGTTATGGGACAGTTCCTGTCTCTGCTCCTCCTTAATGCTTCTTCCCTTTGTCAGTGTTACCTCCCTACTCCATTGTCTTGTCTGTCTCTTATTAAACCTGATTTTGTCTTTATTTGATCCTTCTCTCCGTTTTCTTCCTTTTAATCACAGTTTTTTGTTTCTATGCCTCCTGTTTTCGTTATTCCCTCTCTCTCTCTCTCTGTCTGCTGATGAATTCTGTATATTGATTCTGATTGTAATGTGACTTCAGGTTTAGGAAAGCTACTGTTTAAATCAAACACATTATTATTGTTATTGTTTTTTTTATCTGTATGACCCCTCTGTTAATGTCATATGTGTCCTATGAGATTCTCCAGGTTTCTCACAGCTTCTTCCTCATGCTCTCTGACTCCTGCTTGCTTGTTCCAGGACTTCTGTAAAGCTGTTTTGAGATGATGTCTGTTGTTAAAAACGCAGTGCAAATAAAGCTGACTCGAATAATCTTCAGATTCCACAGCGCAAAGAAAACTTTGGGATAATATTTTCTTTCTCTGCTAGTGACTCACTCAGACATCCACCTTCTCACTTCCTCATGAGAACGATGCTGCACTGCTGAGGTCCTGGACAGGAGACAACATGAGCACACAAGTTCAAGAGTTATTCCATGAAAATGCCCAGGTGCAGTTTTCCTCTTGTGTTATTTTTCTGCAGGGGCTAAACATGGGTATGATCAATTATGATAACTACTAAAGACTGTTGTTAAACTGGTTTATTAATAATGATAACTGGTGAAGACTGAGGCAGTTGGGTGGCCTAGTGGTTAGGGCACTCGCCCTGCGACCAGAAAGTCCGGGTTCGATTCCCAAGGCTGCTAGGCACCACTGAGGAACCTTGAGCAAGGTACCGTCCCACACACTGCTCCCCGGCGCCGTGTTCCTGCTGCCCCCTGCTTCACTTGGTGAATG
>JBBPDB010000002.1:20499372-20523974 GCA_037974465.1 Brachypetersius altus
GGTCTGTATGCTGGAATTAGCATAACAGAGATGTGGTCTGAGTAGCCGAGTTGGGGGCGGGGCTCTGCCCGATATGCACCAGGAATGTTTGTGTAAACAAGATCCAGCGTGTTTTCCCCTCTCGTTGCAAAGTCCACTAAATAACAAATAAGCTTCAGATTTTATTTAATTTTGTGTACGAAAATGCGATAAATCACGAGTAATCACAAAGAAAATCATGTGTCTAAATAAATCAGTAATAATGTAACAAGACAGTATGTTGTAGTGTTTAAAGATTTGGCAGTGTCTGGTTTTCAAGAGAAATGACATATTGTGCTCGAAATTTCCAGCTTTGGAACCACTGAAAGAATGTTTTAGTTCTCACAAAAAGTTTTAACTGATTATCTGGCTGTCATTAGTGAGTTGAAGGAAAGAATCCGACCAAATCCTGTAGGAAATCTAGCCTGAAATAGCACACTCTGCCTCACAGTCTGGTTTTATTGATGGATGTGATCATTGTCTAATTTGACTGGCAGTTCAGTTCTTAATTGTCAGCAGTTTTTAAACAGTGTACAAAAACTCACAATGTCTGAAATAATGCAAATATTAAAAAAGCCACTAGTAAACAAAAATGTAACTTAACTTTAAAGCTTAAAACGCACTAATTTTGTTAAACTCACATAAGCAGTATAGCCTGCTAGGTCACTTTCCTGAATGTGGCTTTTATATACAACATATATGAATTCCACTGAGGCACATAAATCACATATTCAAAAGTGAAATTGTGTGATGTATCACTCAGGTCCTAATAGTCAATGCCTTTAAAACTCACATTTGACTTTTATTTTTCTCAGATACTGTGGTGTCTCCTAAAGTAATATATCCTTGTAACCACACTGTGTATATCAAACCAGGTAAGTGATCAATGAGTCAGTGTCTGCTGGTTTTGTTCCCAACAAATATTGTTTGATGTTATTTAACATTGCTTTCTACTTGGTTTACTTCTGGGTATGTACAGGTGCGAAGACCAAGTTGGAATGTAGTGCGTTCATTGGTTCAGGAGAAGATGTCTTACAAGAAACGAGTGTTTATTGGACTGTAAATGATTTATTTATCAACATCTATCAACAGCTTCAGGAAAACGTGACCGTGTAAGCAGCTTCTTTATAAAGAGACATGCCACTAAACCCCATCCAGTAAAGTTTACAGGAGCTAATAACCTGTTTACATGTCATTAATAACCTGTAACATCTATATTTTGAACAAATTGAGCAAAATGTATCTTTTTTTCCCCTACAGTGAAACACGGGAGGACAATCACATTTATGTTCATTCCACACTTTTCATTTCTGAAGTTCTTCTCGACTTCTTTGATCAACCTTTCAAGTGCATCGTTCTGAACTCTAGGGGAACAGACAGTGGCCTGGTGTGGCTCAGCAAAGGTAGGGATTCCATTCCCGAAAAGTTTATACGTGTATAAAAGGTAAAGCTACTTTAAAAGATATAGTTTCTACCATGAACTTCTAATAAGATGACATGTATTTCTTTTTCTGTATGTATTATTCTGTAGGTGATCAAAGTACCCTCTGGACAGTACTGATTATTCTTATCATAATAGTGATTGTCGTGGCCATTGTCCTTCTCACGGTCTTCAAAATAGATATCCTTTTAGCCTATCATCATCTAAGGGGCAAAGGAAAAAGTAAGTGTATCACAATCGCAAAATGAACCAAGGTGTAAATGGTTATGTACAATATATATAACCAAATTAGTATAGTATCAGTACATGTACAGATAATGTACTAACTATAAACATGCATCGCCTTTCAGATTGATACTTGTGTTTTTAAAGTTAGTTTTGGTTGTTGTAGCCAATATTTCTTGCATTTCGGCAACAACAAATAGATACTCAAACACTAATAATATCGTCAGCTGCTCCCCTTTTTTTTTTAAATTTAATTTAATTTTATAGCTTTCTACTTGTCGCCCAAGGCAACTTGGATTAAACTTTAGCGTAAATGTCCAAAGGGCTAATTGTATGAGATCATGAGATATATTACTTTAAAATAGGTTCAATATATGTTAATGTAACAAAACTGTAATGTGGGGACCATTTCTATCTTTATGAAAATGTAAACAGTATTGAAGAGTGTAAAGCGTAATAGTCAATGATAAGTATAATTACAGTGAATAATAAATACAATTACAGTTTTAAGTATTCAAATATCCTAACAGAGACAAATTGATCAATTTGATTTCAGTTGAATTTCAACTCATTGCCTAATTGACGAATGTGCTTCTTTTGTTTAGCTGACGCACAAGAGAGGAAGATTTACAATGCATATGTTACTTTATGCCTTGGCAACAGCCCTGGCTCCTCTAAGGCAGAGGACTTGGTCCTGAGGCTCATGTCCGAGGTGTTGGAGCAGCAGCACGGCCTCAAATTGTTCATACATGTGCGCGATGACGCCCGATCCGAAGGTAGACTGTGTCTGTTGTATGTGGACAATATTCATTCAGGTTTAAAATGGTTTTTTTTACTCATATTGCAGATTTTGTATCCTGGGTTACTATTGGACTGTTTAGTTTGGAGCTGGGAGGCTCCTTTATATTCACCAGCTGGCCCTGGCAACCGATCATTCAATGAATCAACCAATCAATCAATAAACAAACAAAAGCGTCTGCCCATTGGCCATTCAACATACAGTTTGTATGCAAACATTCAGTCAAAATTTTGTTGATTTTTTAAGGAAAATAAGTAACTAAAATATCTGCAACCTTTAATATCTACACGTTTTAATTCATGAATTTTAATTCCATCCATTATCCGATCTCTGAGTTGTGGGGAGTGCTCAAGCCTGTCCCAGAGGCCGAAGGGTGGAAGTTGGAGAAACACCAGGCCGTCACAGGGACACACAGATAAACACGCGCAAACATGCTTAAAATGTTGAAAAAACCTCAGTGCAACACTTTCATTCAGACTCATTTGGTTATTAAGCGCTATGGTCTGATGAAACAACTCTTTGGCGACAATCACCAACAACCATCTGCAGCCACAGTCATGATTTTAACGGGCCAATTTTGGTTTGTTCCTTGCAGAGGTGGTGTTCTTTTTACAGTAAACTGTGTGAGCAGGACCATAGTATTGCGTCTTTGAGGATACGTTGGTCGTAGGTCTGGAAGTATGATTCTTTACTTAGGGTGCGAGACGTCCCGGGATCAAATCCCAGATAAGCCCTGTGTGGGGGCAGTTCATGGCCTGGTGTTTAGGGAGGGATCAGAAGGTTGTGGGTTCAAATCCCAGGACTGCTTGTAGCACCACTGACGTACCCTTGAGCGAGGTACCGCCCCCCACACTGGCCCGTGCGCTGTGTTCCTGGCTGTTCACTGCTTCACTTGGTGAATGGGTTAAAGAATATCACTGTTCACACTGTGTGCATGTATGACAAATGGACACTTCGCATTTATGGAAATGTAAAGCATGTGCTGTGTGTTTCTGTATTCAGAAGAGTCTTAGGGAGGTATAAAGAATCACATGGGATGTTTTCGTGCTTGCAGTGAATGTCGCTGAAATGGCTGAGGTGTTGAACCAGAGCAGGACGGTGGTGCTCGTCCTCCCAGGGTCGCGACCAGCCAATAATGGAGAAGACGTGAGCTGCATTCCACTGAGCTCAAGCCAAGATGAGCTTGGTGCTTCACATTGCACAGAGCTCTTTTCTGTCATTGCCCAGTCCAGCGTTCGAGTGATTGTGGTTGAATGCGGTGAAAATGCCATTTACTCACTGATGCCACAGTCCATCATACAAAAAGCTGCAGTGCTGAAATGGAGCCCTGCAGTGCGACCCAGTGGCCGTTTCTGGAAGCAACTCAGATATCAAATAATCCGTTAATGTACTATAACTGGGATTTCTTATCATTTGGATGTAAGACACGTATGTTTGAACTGTTAACTTACTGTTAGAACTAACTCAAAATCTCTCTGCAGGACAATTCTTTACATTGTAGGTCAAAATTTCGGAATCACTTGCATATTAACAGTTTTTTTTAAATTTTATATTACAGACAACAGTAGCTCGTGCAATGTAGACCCCAAACATATTTTGTATTCAATATTTGAAGTATTTTGGGATCGAGATGTTGATTAATATATGTAATCATCTTTTTGCAGTCAACATTATTTTGTATTTGCCTTCGCTTTTCGAAAGCACTGCACTGTGGATGGCGGCGACAGTAAAACTTTATTTTGACAGCATCCACAGGACTAGTGTATTGGAATCATTTAATGCAAATGACTTATTCTGTTATTTGATTGGTAATGTTTGGATAGTAATTTCTAACATTTGAATGGTAATAGGTTAGCCCTGAGATAAAACACTGACATGTGATTTTGCACCAGATGACTTGGTTTTTCTTTCTGTCTGTTACAATAATGCAATGAATGAAAAGGTGCCAGAGCTGCTCTTTCTGACACCATTACCAAAAGTAGGGCTCTGGTCTGTTTTTGAATGTATGTATGTCATGTATGTGCATAGAAAAAAAAAGAGTACACCACTTTAGGTTAGCCAACAAATAAAGATAATACTTTCATACAACTGAATTTTTCGTGGAAATCATCAGATTTTTTAAAACTGTGTGTCTTTGCATATCAGGCATTTCAATATTATAGTGGAATTACAATGTGGCATAAACAGTTTGGATGGATGGATGGATGAACAGCTTTCAGAAAGCTTTAGATTCTTTATCTTATGTACACACTGGCAACGTAAATAAATATATATATATATATATATAGTATTCAAATGTTCAAATATGTGTTCATAAAAAGATGATGTATGTATGAATGCTACAGGAGGCCTTTTACTGTTATGCAGACAAAATGCTCCTGGTTATTATCCTTTCTATCTTTTTACATGTTTTCTTCTAGATGGTGGGATTTGAAGTCAAAAAAGCCTAAAAACATGTTTCTTTCCAAGAACAGCAAGGCAGTTTTGACTTCTATGTCCTGAAGCTTTGATATGGGATCATCTGAATGAACCTTTTTATTGTTCTGTGCCTTTTTATTGTTCTTATGAGAAAAGGGTTAAATAAGACATAGTGACATCTCTGTTCGACACAGTGGGCTGGTCTATGCTGAGGGTTTCCTGGAAATGCTGATTATAGTGGTTCTGTGAGTCAGGGCCCCATAACTAGATCATGGGCAGCATCAGAGGTTTCAGATTCAAGTCATGAGAAATGGAGAGCACTCGTCTTTTTATTCTCACCATAACTGTTACGCTTCATAGCAAGTGACCCTTCACGGCTCTTCAACCTGAGCTTGTGAGCTGACTAAAGCTATAATTAAATGTCATTTAGCCACACAGTGAAGCATCCTACACTTATCTACACTATATGGCCAAAAGTATTGGGACACACCTGTTTTCCAGGGTTTGTGTTGGGCCCCTTATTTCCAGTGAATGCTTCCAACTTTGTGGACACAGTTTGGGGAAGAACCATTTCTGTTTCAGCATGACTGTGCCTCAGTGCACAAAGTAAGATCCATAAAGAGATGGCTGGATCAGTTTGGTGTGGAAGAACTTCACTGGCCCGCACCGAGCCCTGACCTCAACCCCATCCAACACCTTTGGGATGAACTGGAACGGAGATTGCGAGCCAGGCCTTCTCGACCAGCATATAAAAATGAATGGGCACAAGTTCCCACAGAAACTCCAAAATCTTGTAGAAAGCCTTTCAAGAAGAGTGGAAGCTGTTATAGCTGCTAAGGGGGACCAACTCCATATTAAAATCTATGTATTTGAATGCAATGTCTTTCAAGTCCGTGATGATGTGATAGGCGTCCCAATACTTTTTATGGACCTTGCTTTTGGAACGGTCATGTTGAAATATAAAAGGGTCTTCCCCAAACTGGGTCCAAGCATGGCATTGTCCAAAAATTCTTGGTATGCTTAATTTTATAGGAATATGCGAATGGGTACGACTGAAACATCAATAGTTAGGAGGCGTGTCCCAATACTTTTGTTCATACCAGTGTTTTTGCTGTTGAACCACAGCAAATGATGGGAGTTGCATTGTCAGCCTCAGTACTGTCTGCCGGCACAGTAACATCTGAATATTAAGTATACTTTCTGAGTTTGTCTTAAAAAGGTGTAGTTTGTTCAGTTTTCTGCTGTTTGGACCGGTGCTCTGCAGGTGCCTGGTCAAGCCTTCCCATTCTCTGCGTGAGGAGGGGCGGCAGGAGTGGGGAGTGAGTTGCAGTGGGCTGCTGCTTGCTGTAGCTCCGGCTAGCCACCTAGCTTCATCGACGATGCACCATAAAACGGTACGTGGCATTCATAAACTGAGTTTTTTCCTTCTGATGAAAAATAAGTCTGCGTGTTAAACGTGAACACATATTGCGAGGCTGTTTTATTCTGTCTTCGCTTGGAGGTTTTAACGGGACAGCTTGCCGTCCAGCTCGGCTAGCAGACATGCTAAAAACACAAACTTCATTTCGAGGTATTGATTCATTCCTGGTCCTTACGTCGTGGGGCACCGTTGTATTAGCATCTGACAGATTTCTCACATTACTTGTTTTCAATTTTGAATTAAACTGGGTCTCATTTAATCTTGTTACTTTGTCCGTTTGCCAGCTAACGTTAATCTTAAAATAAGAAGGCCGTTTCTAGGTTTGCAGCACTCGTTTTTACTTCTTATATTAGACCCTCTACACTGACTAAACTGTTTTATTTTGGCCATTTAAAATGCGAAGTCTCTAAAGTCTAAACGCTGGGCGGTGTGTTTTCGGCAAATGCAAGAGGAGAACATGTCTCATGGGGTTTGTTAGGAGCTTGTAATTTAATCCTCCAAAGACTGCCTTTCTGCTATAAAATGTATCTGTAAAAGGATTCGTGGATTTGTGTGCAAGTTTATAGACGTTTTCATGATTTAAAACGGGCAGTAGAGTTCTCAAGCTACCAGGCAGATGTGGTAGTTTCACCTGAGTTTTCCAGCTCATCACAAGTGCACAGGTGCATCTGGTGGACCTCATGGAAACTGTGCAACAATGGTGGGCTGCTTCCTCTTTGGACATGGAAACATACCCTATATGGACAAAAGTATTGGGACGCCCGACCGGTACAGCAGGGAGTCGAATCATTTTGTATTCAAATGCATAGACTTTTAATATACAGTTGATACTGCATCTCCACTGTTCATGGAAGGCTTTCCACGAGATTTTGGAGAGTTTCTGTGGGAATTTTTGCCCATTCATTCTGTAGAGCATTTATGAGGTCAGACACTGATGTTGGATGAGGTGGCCTGGCTCGCAATCTCTATTCTATTTCAAAGGAGTTGGATAGGATTGAGGTCTGGGCTCTCAAGTTCTTCCACACTGAACTCTTCCAACCATGTCTTTATGGAGCTTGCTTTGTGCACTGAATTCCAGTCATGCTGGAATAGAAAAAGTTCTTACCAAATCTGTGTCCACAAAGAGTATGGCCTTGTCCAAAAGGTCTGAAGCTTTAAGATTAAGCCATTCACAGAAAATAAAGGGTCTAGCCCAAACCTTGAAAATCAGGTTTGTCCAAATACTTTTGTCTATATAGTGTATGTCCAAAAGTATCCAGACGCTCCTTGTAATTTGTGAATTCAGTTACTTATAGTTGAACCTATTGCTTATGCTGGTGTTCATTTGCACACACATAGATAGTATACAGTGTGTCCGAAACCGCGCACTTTTAGTGCGTGATTTTAGGGTGTAGTGTGCTGACACTGAAAACCGAGTTAAAACTCAGTGCACTGAAAGTACCTGGATGCCGCACTAAAATCGGCCAGAAAACGCAGTGCAGAACGATGCACACTATTCGCACTAAATGGACGCCATTTTGACCACGTAGCGGAGGGGGCGGGACATTCAACGTGTTTTCAATTTGCATAATGTCGGCAAACAGTGAAATACAAGCCCGAGCGCAGGCAGCTGGTTGGTATAAATGTAAGTTAGTGTTCTGTTTAGGAAGGCAGTGCGCACTACGCACTAAATCTCAGTGCACTGACGGTAGTGCGCGATTTCGGACACACCGATAATCTCTGTAGAAATACACTGTAATAGAATGTGAGTCTGAAGTGAACATAAGCCAGTCTTCAATATCAGCTAGAACTGTGTTCTCTGAAGTTCTCTTGGAGTTTGTGATGCAGACCTAAGTATGGAGAACGTCAGTACTTCATTTTCCTAGTGCTGTCAAATCCTCACAGCTATGTTCCAACACCTAGTAAGTGTTACTAGGGGTGTAATGATGCAGTCAACTCTCGGTTTGGTTCTGTAAATGATTTGCGGCTCACGGTTTGATACATTTGTTACAATATGTTCAACAAACTAAGACTGAAAACGTCAATATTTTGTCAATGTTTAGAATGGAATTTGATTGGACTCAGTTCTTTAGTAATGAAATCAGAGTGTGAAAGGTGATATGAATATGCTGGACGGGGTTTTTTTGACACTGGTTTAACACTAAATAATGCAGTTGCCTCAAATTTCATAACGAGTAGGATGCTTGTTCTCCACAATGCTTTGTCACATGTCCATGATGCCTCTGGCCACATTTTCACATTGCCAAATCACAATATTACAATGTATTCTTACCTCCCTAGCTGTTATTGCAGCGATGGGGGGGGGGGGCAAACTCTTTATTAATAGTCTTGATTTTGAAATAAATGCATGAGAAAGTGTCTACAAAAATAGCGTCTCTTTCCACTACCATTGTTCAGAACTGTCACTGACCTAATGTAAGACATAAATAACACAAGTAAAGAAGGTACCAAAACCACAGATGCCACGGAGCAACTGAAGTCATGTGCAGTTGAAGCTGTTAAAGGTTTTAAAAGGCAAATCCACCAGACAGTTTGCCTGACAGGTGGCTTTTGGCCGTTTACAGTTCACATTAAAACGTGTCCCCAGCGTGACCCTCTGAGAGTTTTTACTTCAACATGTTTAAAGGACATTGACACCTACATCATTTTAATTTTTTATTTACATGTAGAGGTTGCCTGTTCCCATACAAACCGATAAGCTTTTGTAAGAAGGCACTTGGTTTAGGGATAACTGTAACGGTAAAATGCATTCAGATCACACTTGTGTTCAAAGAGGGCAACAACCACCAGGATGTGGTTTCAGTGATCCAACTGTAATTGTATGAATTGTGTGACTCCTCTGGTAGGTCAAACAGTACATTCATTTTGGGTCTTGATTGATCTTTAAATGTATTCATTTGCATTGGGTAATACCAAAATATGAGTAAAATAAGGTTGAATTATACAGTTCTTTGGTTCAAGTCCTGGTTTTTAAGTCCTTAACAAACTTCCGTTCATTGCTGTCCAGAAAATGCTCCACTGAAATACATGGATGCGCCCAGATCACACATTCGGTGCCCTTTTCTGCCTCACTTTCTGCCCTGGCTTTCCATCGCCAATCCCCGTGAGCTATGGAAACAGATTGTGTGCTGAGGGACCGACTGCGTGTCCGTCTGTGTCCCATTGGGCTTCCATACTTGCCTAGTCAGCTGTGAGTGTGCTCCCTCCTCCCCCCCTCAGACATGACCATGGCCTGGTGAGGGGTTTGAGCAGAGGCCCAGGCTTCACAATGGGACGTGCTGGCTGCTGGCTGGAGAGGGTGTCTGGGCTCGGCCCAACAGCTGGCCCCATCCCTTGAGGGACCACCTCTCTTTTCTCAGCTAGCCTGTAAGGTCCTCACCCTGGGCCCCCGGAGCATGGCATCCCCCTTCTGCTCCTCCACACACCCAGCCTGCGTCACTGCCCAGGCCTGTGGCACATAATCCATCATCATTACTTAGTGGAATTGAGGAGATGGAATTTGAGGAAGAATGCTTTTGCGCCACCATAAGCTAATCTGTAAAAGCCTAAGACCTGAAATTGGCTATTCAGGTACCCCTGAATGAGCTAATCCGTGTGTAATTGGGCCAGATTTAGAATGTAATAAAAGTTCAGATTAACAGATTGGGTTAGTGTGTGCCATCCATCCTAGTTGTTGAAGCAGCTTTGACAACATTCTTTTGTAGATTAAAAATCTGTTGGAAGTGATTTTTAATTGCTGACTCATGGTGGGTTTTTTTGTCCATTATTATTATCTCACTGTTTATTTAGTATCTGTGGGAATTATTATCCATTTTAAGCATTTCTTGTAGGCATGTATATATACACACACACACACATCTATATATACACACATATATATATATACATGCATACATGTGTGAGAGAGATGCTTGTGTGCATGTTGTCACTGCAGCTGTTACTACTCTTGAACAATTACAGTAATTACAAGTATATCAAGTTACCTTTTTAAATAATGCAACTGTTTTCTTCTTATTTTCTGCCTGATTAGCACTCTACTGTACAGTCTTGGTCCAATCCTGGTAAAAGAACAGTAGTGACTAAATCTGTGTCTGAATTTTGACAGTCTGTTATTAGCCATGTTTAAATTCTTTCAATACTTTCCAGTGGTACAGATGTCTATAGCTTTCCAGAATCATGTACACGAAATAGCTTTATTATATAAAGATGAAATATTATATATTTATTATATATAAAATATTATATATTTATTATATAATGCACATTTACAAATTGATCTAAAATAAAAAAAAAGCAATTGACACACATTTTATTTCAAGTTTATATTCTTGTATATACTTGTGCTTGGTGACAGTAGAATATGCCACCAACAAAAAAAATAAAATAAAGCATTTACTGGAGAGACATGATATTAGGACATAAAAAAAATGGGGAAAAACTGTTAGGGGCATGTATGTGAGATTCAAATGAATTGTTTCATTCCACAATGAATTCCAAACACTAGAGTACATTAAACCGAATACATTTTTGACAGTTTTCTAACACTGAATTTGATTTCACAACCATTTCACTTCTCACCGCTTATCTCACCGAAGTGAGATAAGTTACATTAGATATTAAAATGACAGTTTAACAGAGATAAAAAGTCAAACAGAGAGTTCAGGCGAAGGCGTCGAGCTCAGTCACGCGTTCAGAGACCACAAAGCCAAGATAAACAAAACAGCAGCTCTAAATTTGTCCGAATGTAGTTTAAAATATCAACTTACCAAATCACTCAGCTAGATATGTGTATATATATATATGATTGATATAAAAACAGGGGAAAAAAACAGCATTAGTGCCAACAAAACACAAAATAACAAAAAAACATTCAGTAACAACATATTGCACATATTGAAATATTGCACAATCCGAATGACACATATCTGATATATATGTTACGATAAGTAAACCCCCACTTACCATAGCGTGAAAAAAGCAATCTTGTGATGTGGTAAAAACATGCTTCAATAATGACTATTTTATAGTATAAACTCAAAATGCTCCCAAAACACTTGAATTTCATTGTAAACTGTAAACCTTCATTGTAAATACATTACCATGAATGATAATGTATTGGTAAACCCGTATTTGTACTGTGCAGTTTACATTGAACTGCTGTCTCCCACAGTGCTAGAACATAATTACCGATGTTACCCCTGAATGGACTGTACAGTAATTCGTGCACGCATGTTTTCTTTGGTTTTGCACTGTTGTTTTCTTTGGTATAAGCAGGTAAATAAACAGCAGCAAGAAGAAATAAATAGCGTGTTCGATTGGCAACTCCTGTCTCTGAGTACGGCGGTATTTCGCCATCCCAAGACGCGCTTTCTTTGTGTTCTCTGGACAGTACCAAAAATGTATAGTTATTTTTTTAATCTGGAAATGTTGCTGAATTTGTTAATATTTATGTTGCAAAATTAGTACATTATATTGTTCTTAATAATTTATCACTAAAATGCATAAAAATATATAAATCTATGTAATCATATTAGTATTGGCAATGTGGGTGGCATGCCTTTTAACTTCTGTGGTATTTTTAACATGTCACATCTTTTGGTTTCACCTCTTGTTTTGAAAGTAGTTTGTGCAAATGTGTGTCATCATGTGTTTTATCACATCGGCCAGTGCTGCACTTGACTAATCGGCCTGTCCATGCTCTGCCGTTTCTAAACCGTTGCATGTTCTGTTTAGCCTTTAGATTAGATGTTGATCCTTGTGACCTTGATTACACATTAAGAAATTACACCTGGAGTGTGTCCTGTCACACACACACAAAATAACAATTATTAAAAGTGACCACAGTGCTGTAAATGGCACAATTAAATTAAATTAGCTTTTTCCAAACATTTCAAAGCATGAGCAACTTCACAACAGCAGATGAATGCAGTTGAGAGTGGAACAGGGATGGATCAGTATTACTGCAGGGGGCTTTCAGTTACAATGGTTAGGCTTGGCTGCTCCACTTCATCCTCGCTGTTGCATATTAGATGTGCAGTGGGAATACTTTTGATTATGAACTGACGTTTGTGCACTTTGTGTCTGTAGCTCAGACTTCTGGAGATGTTTGAAATGGCCAGTAATGCCAGTGTGTCCTAGATCAAAGGCCTGTGTTAATACTTTTATGAGTAATGGGTTTGGCTAGCTTGCACACCTAGAGCTGCTGTAATGCCCCTGAGGCCTGAGGATCTAGGGGTGATCAATGCGACTGAAAGGGTGCGTAAACAACATGGCTAAGGAAGAGCCTGGAGATGACACCTTCGACATAAGGCCTCCTTCTGCTGCTTTTGATTTGAGAGGAGCTGCCGAGTAAATGGGATTTGGAACTTTATCCCCTATAGCCTTCTCAGCTGGCCTTTGTGAGGGTCAGTGTAGGCCACAAGCCGATCCAGTTATTCTTTGTCTTAACATGGATCTTTTTTCATGGTTTATTTTTGCATGATGCATTTTGATGTCACTGGGTTCAATAGAAAAATTACAATCGCAGAACAAACTAAGAGGAGCATGAAAGAACTGGAGTTGGAGTGCACTGAGCATTCAGATCTAAAGAAAAGTAATGCAAAAGTATAATGGACATTCAAGAAGTAGCATGTTGGTTGTCATTTGGTTGCATAAGAGAGATTACATGCAGCACCCACACATTTTTTGCAGAACTGCTGAGGATGTGTAAAAAGCCTTTATTTTTTTATTGTACTTGCATATTCTTACACTGAAAAAAGTAACCTTTAACTCAATGAAATGTATATACTGGGGCTGTAACGGTACATGATGTCTTTCGGAGAATACACGGTATGACGGAGAAGATGGGATTGAAGTAATACGGAATCACAGAGGGACCAAAAAGCGGAAGTAAATCATAAACCTGGGTCGTAGTGTGGTGCAATAGTGCCACCTATTGGCGGAACACTTACACACATGAGAATATAAGCAAGAGTGTGTGTTTACTGGTTAAATACACTGCTGTTTATTTAAAATAAACCAAAACAGACCAAGCCTCATTCTTTACAACTTTTTGTTGCTTAACTTTGCTGTATCGTGAACCGTACCGAACCGTGACCCCAAAACCGAGGTACGTACCGAACCGTGACCCCAAAACCGAGGTACGTACCGAACCGTGACCCCAAAACTGAGGTACGTACCGAACCGTGACATCTGTGTACCGTTACACCCCAACTACACACTGTTACTCGCATTGTATGGTGAGATTCCAAGTTGTAAAAATATATTTATTATGAAAAAAATTTTTTATATGCCTTTCAGATTATTGTTAACTCTATTTCACACAATAGTCATGACATTCACCATGCGCCACTCAGTAATGTTTCAGGATGTAATACGTGTAAATATTAGGGACCATGGTTTAATGCTGACATTGTTCTGGCCTGAATGTGTGTTTCAGAGCATGGTTTCACTGGCTATTCAGAAGAGCTCTTGAGAAAGAATACTCTGCCAGACTACACAGCTGGAGAAACCTTCTTCACTGTGTTTGGGGTTTTCTTTCCAGCTGCTACAGGTGAATGTGTTTCGCTTCATAATATGATTAATAAAGTTACACTTCATTAATAGTACATTAACCAACACACAGATTAAAGGAAAGTCTGCAGTAATGACTGTACACACATTATTAACGGAATACTTACAGTTGAACTAAACATTTAAAAAGGTTATTCGGTATTTAAACTGAATGACTTCTGTAACTGGATCAATGTGTGAAATGTCTTAAAGCATGATTGCTGTTCTGGGGTCAGTTTTTACATTTAATGTCCTCATGAATTCAGTTATATGCACTTGGGGACGGATTCTGTCAGCTTAGACAGGAAATAGCAGCCGTTCCTGGTTTCCTCTGCTGTCTCCATATTCGTGTCTTCTTTGCAAATGTGCACAAACCCAAGTGATGATAAATAATTTTAAAAGCTGCACCATTGGCTGCAGAGAGAGACCCTTTTGAAATATTATTTTTATAAGCAGTTGCATCTCTGATTTTAATTATGTGTTCTCTTACATGGCATTGTCCAAGACAACATTCGAAGTGTGTGTGTGTGTGTGTGTGTGTGTGTTTAGGAGTGATGGCGGGGTTCAACATGAGCTCAGATCTTCAGAAGCCTGAGCATAACATCCCTGTGGGGACCCTGGCAGCTATTTTCACCTCGTATGTATCCAACCCTTTCAGACTACAGGCATTAAACCATTACAGCCTGCATCTAATTATAGTTTTATTAGCCCCATGTTTGTTTTCCACTGAGATTCAGTGCTTTGACATTCGTCCTTAAATTAACTTTAGATCATATTTACATATTTAGGTTTGATTGTATGATGAGAACCTTTATCCTAAAACCACCAATAAATAAAGGCCAGTAACATTCTTATACCGATACCAGTAATGAAACCTTGAGTATCCAGTCTGGCAGTTTGATCCAATATCTGCTATTTTCAAACTTTAAAGCACAAGTTTAAATGTCCAAAGCCAACTAATATGTTTTGTTGATTTTTCTAAGTGGAAATAAGTTTATTCTCATAACAATCCCAGTGAACAATGTTTAATATAACATATTATTTTTGTGATTTATATATAAATGCATTTTCTTTGACTGGAAGTATCCAAACTTTTGCATATGGCCCTTATGAGTATCATTCTCAAGGTTCTTTAAGACTGTGTTGTCTACTAATCTACAAATACCCAGCTAACAACATAACATTAAACAGTGTGCTTTTTTATATCCAATGTACTATTTTCTTCTGAATCAGTACAGATACCAATCACTACTGATATGCCATCTCCAGATATGTTGTTATATAAAGTAGCTTTGGTTGCATAATGTTTTTGTTATGTGCCAAATAAGGCTTGTATTGTGGGGTTTTGCAGGTGGTTCCTGTATCTAGTCTTTGTATTCTTGCTGGGAGCCATCTGCACTAGAGACGCTCTGCGCTATGATTTTTTAATAGCGGAAAAGGTAATGTGACTTTATCTTTTAAAGGTCTTGGCTTTTTTGTGATGTCACAGTACAGTATTAGAACAATGCAAGAAATGAATGTAGTCTATTGAAAGAATTGCCGCCTGGTGCTGCGGGACGTGCGCTGCGTAAGTTGCCGTGGTCAGTATATGATGCTGAGTCATGTGTTTGGAAACAGGGGAAAACAAATGTACGTGATCGCACTACACTGAAACCCACTACAATAAACCACCACAATTTTTTTAATTGTTTTGCCTTTGTAGGGCCTACTGTAGCACGTTGGAAATTATGTGCTAGGAACTTATGACTACGAACCCCTTGCTTTTATCTCTCAATGTAAGGACTGAAAAAGTGTTTGTTCCAGCAAATGACCCAATCAACTGAATTGTAGCCAATATGCACCTTTACCTCATGGCCTGCAGTTACATTTCTTTACATTTAATCCAATGTGTTACAGTATATCATTGTCATTGTTTAGTTATTTACAAACGTACTCGGATGTAAATGGTTTGTATGCCTCAGTATGATTGTTTCATTATATTCTTTTGGACACATACTCCAATGCATAAGCATGTGTGAGTTCATGCAGCTGGTATGAGACTACTAGTATGAGAGCAGGTTTCAGTGGGGTGTGACCTCCGTAGCCCTCACACTCACAGCTGCTCCATGGTGGAGGCTGCTGTGCAGGGGTGAACAGCCTCGTTGGAGCTTCTCGCATAACAGAAGCGCAGACAGCAGGACTGTAATGTGATATCAGATAAAATAGCAATGGGTCCAAAAAACTGGGTAGTTGACTACATCCCTGGATGCCCCTCTCTTTTAAAATACATTTAAGCATAAAGTGTTTTATAAAACTGTTGCATATAGATAACATATACGTAGTTGTCTGGTGTAATTACTTTGTGAATTATATGAAATTCTTGAAAATCAGATGCATCTCCATTAAGAGGTTAGTGCACGGTTTTGTATCGCACCAGTACGTCGACAATCATGTTTCATGAAATTAATTTTGAGTTACACATGACTTGGGTGTATTTTTATTAAATGTGTTATATAATTGTGGGGGTGGGGGGGTTGGGGTTGATCAGTGGCTGTTACATAATTTCAATGTACTTGGAGCTCAATTAGCTTTCTTTTTTTTTTTTTTTTTTTGTTTTTCACCCGCTGACACATAGCTGGACTAGGCGGAGTCCTTTGCACTCTCTTCCCCTCTGTGTTTGTTTTTTTCGTAGGTCTCCTTGGTGGGTTTCCTGTTCCTGCTGGGCCTCTATGTCTCCTCCCTGGCCTCTTGCATGGGTGGCCTTTACGGTGCCCCCAGAGTTCTGCAGTGCATCGCCCAGGAGAGAGTTATCCCATCTTTTGCTTTCCTGGGACAAGGGGTGGGTAACCTTACTTCATGCAGGGTTTGCAGGCAAGCAACAAATGAGCTCATATGCTGAATTGTTTAGTGAAACACACTGTAAGAATAAACTTCAGTCTGGGTGAAATAAAGGAAAGAAATTTGGCTTGCTTTAGTATATTCAGGTTTTTAACAGACAGGCAGCACTGCACTGCTGTTTTGCAAATCCAGCCCTTGTTTATAGGGCTCTTTCATGGTCATTTCATGGCCCATAATGAACTATTTGCTGGTCATGCTTAATTTGTGGGACCCTTCAGTATGTCCGGGGAGGCAGAACAGATAGTGCCCACAAAAAAGTTTCTAATTATAGAGGACCGGAGTGCCATCCAAAAACCATGAAGGGCCAATGTTGTACAATTGTAGCTTTGAAAAAGTGTTGCACACCCTTTCCCTCGGCCCCAGTTCAATCTGGGCTCTCTGTATGGCCTGAAAGCAGGCTCGAGACATCTTGCCCTGAATCAAAGCCCTAGAACAAATGCAGGAAGGAAAGCCAGGGCCAGTCCAGGTTGACTTGGTTCTCTGCCAGACAGTACCAGGACTGGAGGAACCGCAGTGACCGCAGCATTCACACCATCCAGTGAGAGAGAGACCGAGAGATGAAGAGAGAGCGAGACAGAAAGAGGGTGAAACATTAGGAGAGGCTGTTTTGTGTCAGAGTTCAGGAGGGATGTTTTTCTGGGATGTTTTAGTTGGATGATTGTACTCTGTGATTACACAACCTGCAGAGATGGAGCGAGTGATAATTGAAGGAGGGTGTGGAAGGAAAATTAAAATACTCAGTCTTTAGTGATTGTACAGACGATCAGTAACGGTTTTCATGCCTTAAACTAATTGTTAAGATGTATTTAAAGGTCCAGTTAGTAATTACGTCAGCAAGCAAGCCAGCTTTTGATACTGCAGAGGGACTACAGAGACATATAAACAGTTTATTGTATGGTTAAACATGTTTCATGGCAATCTGCTGCGAACAAAGGACAACCATAGCATTGTTGCTGCATTGTGTATCTGTTCTTTCTCCAGTTTAGCCAAATGAGTTGCTTTGATTCTATGCATGAATGTCCACATTCATCAACTTTCTGTGTGCAGAAGGGACCCAATAAGACTCCAGTGGCAGCCATCTGTCTGACGAGCATGATCTCCATGGCGTTCATCTTCATTGGGAAGGTCAACATCCTGGCTCCTATCGTCACAATCAACTTCATGCTCACCTACAGCATCATTGACTACTCCTACTTCTGCGTGGCCAAGAGCTATGAGCTACAAGTCAAAGAGAGAAAGCCTCTAATCAAAAGACCTAGTTCTAGGAAACCACTTGTGACAAGCAGCCACCCATGTTATGGCAGCAGTGGTGCCCTGAGCAACCCCAGTAATGGCACACTGCTGGAGTTCACTAAAGACATGAACCAGATATTTCCACTGCCTAACGCAGACAGCACAGAGGAAGAGAAAACCTCCAATCCTGCAGCCAAGGCCTGGGGCAGGAAGGCAAAAGTTCCTGCTAAAGAAACACTGAGCAGCAGTTTTGGGTTGGACTTGAACAGCAATAGCCCATTAGAGAAGGGAAAGGATGAGAGGCAGCTTGAACAAAGCTTTGGCCCAGATGATGAGACCAGCAGCCAGATAGGGCTGATGGAGTCTGAGTCAGAAGGAGAGAGGAAACTGTCCCTGCCTTCTTATGACCCTTTTGAACTGGAGCAGCTATCAGGGGAGCCAACAGACAAGAACAGTGAGTGTCAAAGTTCTGTTCATCAAACGGTACAAAACGTTTACATAGTGGTCAAGCTCTAAGTTTTCCAAATGTTCTTTTTCTTTCAGAGTCTAAACCAAATCTGGAAGAGTCAGAAATACAGCCCATCCCAAATTCATTTTATGCCAAGTTTTGCAACCATTGGGTTGCATTAATTGGTGTAAGTGCAGACATGAAAATGTTATAATTTTGCATCACCAACATTTGCATTTTGTATTTTATTTCAAATATGTTTTATGCATGCCTTTAACTTTAATCTTGTGCAGGCTCTGTGCTCCATGACGATAATGTTTGTCATCCAGTGGATGTATGCATTGGCGAATATAAGTGTTGCCCTCCTCCTCTTCCTCTACATTGGAAAAGCAAGCCCAGGTTTGCCAAGAGGTAATTGTCTGAGATTGTTTACATTACATGGCTTTGATAATCTGATAAGCAGCAACAATTGTTGCAAATTACCCCACGGTAGAATTTCTGTTAACAGTTATTGATTGTTTAAATGTATTCATGATGAAGTGCATTTGGAAGTGACGATTGTTGGGGGCAGACTCCTTGCATTTGGTCCTGGTCACAGCTTGGCCTACTGTGCAGCTGTTGTGTGGGATTTCTGAATAGTTTCATGGTGGCTTCTGCTATTGTGTGATATATAATCTCCTCACAGTGCTGTATCCCTCCGTCTGATTTTACAGCTGGCAGATATCGAAGTTAAGGCGAGTCTGTGTTGTACTGTAGCAGTTTTAAAAGTATTTATGAGCATTCTGCAGTCAGTTATATTTACTTTATCATACTGTGAATGCCAGGGGCAAGTACACCTCGAATTAAAGCCATAAAGCATGAGTGCTTTCACCAGAACGCCACTTAACATCCCTCTTGCCTGCGTAATTGTGTATTGTTTTTCTTAACTTTCATTCTTCCCCCTTTTGTTTCTGTACCAAAAATGTATCACATTGGGACACCAATCACTATTATCTTTGGATATTTGTCTATGGGCATGGATTTTGTCTGTTTGAAATTATTTTTTAAAGTACAGATTGTGTATTGAGCATGCATCAGTATTGTGAAAGTTGGCAGAACATTAGTTTTAACTGGTTAAATGTTAAAGTGCTGGTGACTACTTAACAACAGTAACCAAAGGATGCCAGAACGTACACATTTTTAAATACTTGAGTGGAATGTGACACAATACAGCACATTGCACACTTATGAGTATGGATCTGTGTGCCAGCAGACCTGACAGAGTACCCTTGCTAACCTTTGTCCACCATCGAAAGTTCCTACATTGGCATACAAGTGTCAGAACTGGAGCAGTGAATGACTGGCCATGTTTGCATTGTTTACTGGGAAAGTGATGGCACCATGATAGACATTTTGAGAAGACAAGCCGGTGGAGAAAGTGTGATGTTGTGATGTTCTGCTGGGAAACTTTGGCTCTGGGTATTCATGTAGAGGTGAATATGCCACATATGTAAGCACTGCAGACCAGGTGCAATAGTGTTCCCTGATAGCATCGGCCTCTTTCAGCAGAATAATGTGCTCCGTCTACCTGCACAGTCTATTTGGGAATGGTTTAAAGAACATGAAAGTGTTGCCCTTTTGCATCTGTTGCTTATGTCTGCCAGATGTCACAGGGCAACCTCAGTGGTCCTTACAGGAGGCCTCATATTCATCCTCAACATCTTTTTTTTCTCTAAAACAATGAACTTGTGTGTATGGGATTTATGAGTGTTATGCTTTTGTCTGGAGATATTAACTGTACATTTCATTCTTTTACTGAAAGGTGCAGCGGCCCGCTTCAGCTTTTTCAGATGGATAAAGAGTTCTCTTAGCCACATTTGCAGGTAGAGTATAAAAGTTATGTAAGATGTTTGATTCCCTTTTGTTCTTCAGGAAGCTCTTAAAATGTCTGCTGTTGATTGATGCCGTTATTCTTTAGCTTGGCTGAATTAGAGGCTTCCTCTGCCAAATTCTGCATATCAGGGTGGATTGAACCTTTGACACAGTGACAGAACATTGACGAATGATTTTCCTCACTGGACTCTTAGATCACATTTATCTTCTAGGATAGTATACTCGTTGAGACCCAAATTAATGTTCAGTGCTTTTACCGTGATGCCACCGATAGCCCTGACCCAGCTGTCTCTCTTTTAGGGAAAAAGTCAAGCTTCAGGACCAGATTGTGGTGACACCTTCTTTGTCAGCAGTTGGCATGGAAACCAGGCAGTTGACAGAGGAAAATCAAGATTTTGCCTTCCGTGACCGCTACCACCACTCCTCCATCATCACAACCAAGGATAATATGGTCCATCCCGACCTCCACTAATGGGCGTCATATCTCTCCTGAAACTGACCATTCAAAAAGCCTCTCAGAGCAGGAGAGCTTATCCAGAATCAGCTGATCTTGGATCTCCACTCCTGCTCTAATATGGCATAATGGATACCAGGTGATATTGGAAACGCAGACAGGACTGATATTTATTATTAAATACATTTTGGAGACTGTGAACACAATACCTCATGAGTGGATCAGTAATAAACTTCCAGATAAGTAATAGAGGTCATTTATAAATACACTGGTCTCCAGGTGGACAGAACTTGATGACTGATAAGACTGAGAAGGTGGCAACTTTCTGAATTAGACTTTCTGAAATATTTTTTGTTGTCTTTCTTTGGGTATATTGTAATTCCTATTCTCCTTAAAGAAACTATGGGCGGGAAACAATACATGCAATCTTTTACTGACTGTATGTTTCCGCCTGGTTTTGATTGGGTTCTCATGTAGTTTTTGTTGAGTAAATTTGAATTAAACATAAAATATGCACCTTCACTTACCTTGTGGTCTATGTAGATGTGTCACATGATTATGAAAGCTTGTCAAGGATGTTGCTAAGCACAACACAGTTCACATGTTTCATTCAAGTATCAGTGTTGGAACACAATTCTAGCAGCAGTTTCTGAATTCATTGTTTTTGTTCAAACCCATTAGATTGTATCACTAGACTCACCTCTGGTTGTATTTAACAAAAGGATTTCCCAGTTATCAAGAAATCTTTAGTCTCATGCCCACGGAACGTTGGCTAAAGGTCTGATACATATGGTACACTTAACTGGAAACACTTCAGGAATGTCATCTGATTGGTTGAATTTTATCGGATTTCCGGGGGACGCGAGTGTCGCGTTTATTTTCGGTCCGCCGGGAAACAAAGCGCAGACGTGTGATCGCAGACGTGTGATCGCAGACGTGTGATCTACTGATTTACTCGGTGTTTTGGAATGGAAGTTGCTTTGGATAAAAGCGTTATGGCTAAATGCCATAAATATAAATGTAAATATACGTGCACGAATGTGGGGACATTTCCGAAACGTGACGCTGAACGAAACGAACTGTGATTGGTCGGCATGTCGGTCAAACGGCTTATGGGCGGGCCTTGTCCAAAGAAAGCTGCTATGAGTTCCAGACCTTCAGCCGTCAGTCTGAAGATCTGGCTACGCGAGACTAAGAAATCTTAAGGCAGGGCTGCACAACTCTCTCTTCCGGGAGGGCTGGTGTCCAGCAAAGTTTGGTACCTTCTCTCACTCTCTATAAACCTGGCAACTAACATGGGAGATGAACCAGGTGTGTTTGAGCTAACTGTGCTGGGTCTTCCCGCCAGGACTGGAGTTGGGCACCGCATCTTAAGCTGGGAGTCAGATTTATTCCATTGAAGGAACGGACAAAGCATTTGTGGAAATTAATTAAGCTGAACCCTGTGTCTGTGAAACCTAAGCGGAGGATCGGCCACTTGGGTTTCACAAACACAGGGTTAAGATTAATTTTAGACTAAACCTAATTTCTACCAATAATTAGCACTACACTATTGTCCAATCCATATCCATGAGGTCCTACGGGTCCTAATATTATTATTTAATTATTCTTCTGAAATTAAAGGCATTATTAGATCATTTGTTTCTGCAGTAGTCTACTATTCTGAGAAAGCTTTATGGTGGAAAATTGTGAAGATTTCAGCTATAAGAGCACTACGAAGGTCAACTACTGATGTTGGATGCTTAGTTTCATCACTTCAGAGGTACATCATTGTAGTTCAAACGTGCAGCCTTCTACAGGCTGTAAGTGTGGTTTTGATTGGGTTCTTAAGTAGTGTTTGTTGAGTAAATTGAATTCAAGATCATATATGTATCCTGTACATTTTCTTCTTGCATAGCCTTTGTTAAAACGAATCCGAATAAATTAAACTGAATGTCCCCGAAGAACACTTTAACGCCTTATCAGTTACCTTGTGGTCTGTGCAGATGTGTACAATGACTTGTATCACATGGTCATAAAATCTTATCTCAGTCTTGTCAAGTATTGCTGCTTGATGATTAGACTCAAGGCACTTTCAACTTTACGTCCTTATAGACACTGGTCATGGTGAGGAATGGGAAGCTCCGAGCATCCCAGTCCATTAGCCATGTTTGCCATGGGAAATTATGGAAGCTGTGTCTGTGTGCACTTGAATGCTTATCAATAACGAGTGCAATTTTTGTAGCTCAACTCGCAAATTGGTGCATGCATTCTCTTGAGCACATGGTATAACCCCAGCATGAGTCCCACCTACACTAAATGGACAAAAGAAATGAGACGCCTAACCATTACACCAACAGGGAATTTAATGACACAGCATTCAAACACAGAGACTTTAAAATGGAGTTGCTCTCCACTTTGCAGCTATAACAACTTCCATTCTTCTTGGAAGGCTTTCCGCATTTTTAATGTCTCCGTGGGAATTTGTTTCCATTCATTCTGTAGTGCGTTCTAGTTCCCAAAGGTGTTGAATGGGGTTGAGGTCAGGGCTCTGGGTGGGCCGGTCATGCTCTTCAACTCTGAACTAATCCAACCATGCCTTTATAAACTTGGGGTCAGGCTGGAGTAGAAAAAGTCTTCCCCAAACTGTGTGCTCCAAGCTGGAAGGGAAGCGTTGTCCAAAACGTCTTTGTATTATGAAGCATTAAGTTCGTCCTTTACTGGAAGAGGCCAAGACCAAACCCTGAAAACAGGTGTGTCCCAATACTTTTGTCCACACAGTGAGAGAAGCGGAGAAGAGCGTGGCCTGTGGTTGTGGTGGGCGGTTCCAGCAACACATTCTCTTTTAACAGAGGGGGCGTGGCTTTTGGATGGGCGGAGTCATAACGGACTTATGGCTCTGGGAGGGAGCAAAAAAACCCCCACTCGATCTGAGAAAAAATGGAGCTTCAGCTGCACTCCTGGGAGTTTTACGAGTGAGAATCCAGTGGAGGGATCCAGTATTCCGATGGTGACCCGGACCAGTGTGCCGTATTATTTATATCATAGAGTTAGAGGTTTTTATGATGGAAGTGTGTGCCGCGAGGCGTCCCGGTCGGGTGTTTTCTGTTCTCATCCTGTCTCTCCTAAAAACAACTATTGCTGGAAGTTTCGCACCCAGCACAGACATCTCGGTCACGGATGGAGCTTATTTCACCTCTACTGACTCTGAAGAAACAACTGGTCTGCTAAAAACAGTTGCAACTTCCACCGTAGAGTTCTCCTCCACAGACTCTGGGCAGCTATCCACAGCAGAACTGTCTGAAACCCACCCTGGTTTTACAGAGAGGATCTCCAGGACTGGTAAGAAGAGTTACTCCCAGCTGGAGGAGTTAGTGTGATAGAGAAGTGTTGTGTCTGAGATTTCCAACTGTCCTCGTTTTAATTCACGTTCTTCACTGACTTGCCATAACATCATAATTACAGGTAAACAGTTTAACACAATGCACAATATCATAACTACAACAGTTATAACGTATTGAATTTAGGTGGCCCCTTACTTTCAGTGAAGGGCTTTCTTAATCGCAATGCTTCATCATACCAAGACATTTTAGACACTGTTTGGGGAAGGCCTGTTTCTCTTCCAGGATGACTGTGTCCCGAGCTCCATAAAGAACTGGAATGGAGACTGAGAGACAGGTCTTCTCGTCCAACATCAGTGCCTAACCTCATAAATGCTCTACAGAATGAATGGGTACAATATCCCACAGAAACACTCCAGAACCTTGTTTAAAGTGAAGTGAAAGTGACTGTCTGGTCATACGTGAACACACCACAGCACACGGTGTGAGCAGCACGAAACACTTCCTCTGCATTTAACCCATTCAC
>JBBPDB010000002.1:20539545-20559038 GCA_037974465.1 Brachypetersius altus
GAGGGGGCAGACCGGACACTAGTCTGTTTCGATGTTTTGTTTCTATTGGTCGCGCGAAAATGCTTCACAGCGCGCAGCGGTCAAAGTTCAACAAATTTCAACTTTGACCGTGGTGCGCGCACAAGGCCGCCGAGAGGCGCGCGGCAGCGCGCAGCGCCACGTTTGCGCTCTTGCGCCGTGCAAGCCATAGAAAACAATGGGTTTCAGAGCAAAGCGCAGCACCTGCCGCGTTCGGTCTGAAAGCCCCTTAAGTCTTTCTGGTTAGTTTAGGTCATTGTGCCTGTTTAGTTTCTCGTTTGTAAGAAAAAATAAAATCATGCATCTGCGCCTCCTTCCTAAAGGTTGCGCTGACACGCTTAATGCCATTAAGGATTTAATAACAAACTTCACAAGGATTATTTAAAGTGAATCAGTGGATCATTTGTGCCAGTCCTATTCTATTGTTGAAATGGGTCCAGTATATCAGATCAGTGCATCAGTAGTTTCAGTGGTGTATGTGGCCTGTACTTACATCACCATATTATTGGGACATATTTATGCTATCTGTCCTTCTCCAACATATGGCATAAACACATTTAAAACATAAAGCAATGAGAATGTAAGAAAAATGAAAGAAAAAGCTAAATTTTATGGTTCCATTCTAAACAGTGGTAATGTTGTTATTTAGTAATCAAGTCTAGACCAGAGAGTGTTTGTGAATGGCGTTTTACTATGTAAGTACTGTATAAGATGCAGCAGAAGTGCAAAAACAACTTTGAGGGCTCTGTTGACTGGTTTTACCTATAAAATTATTCTGAAATCTCAGATCAGCATGGCATATTCTACACAAACCTAGAGCCACACATGATTCCATGAATGAAATTTGAACACCCTGATGCTCTTTACAGCCTTTTCTGAGGAGGATGTTGACGAGAAAATGGCTGTCCTCTGATGAAGACTTCAAACAACTAGCTAATAGGATCGAAACTCTGTCTCAGCAGTGCAAACATATGAGTCTTCAACATGCACAGGTCTGAAGGCATAGACACACCCACACTCACATACAATGAAACATAATTACATACACACACACACACACACACACACACACACAGATGCATACATTAATTTCCAATTTTTTTTTTAATAAAATACATGAACAATATCACAGAACGTGCCACACAAAACATTGCGTATGATTATTATATGGTTAAAATGAACATGTTAATAACAGATATTTATGGCTCCATAATATACTCAGCCAAGTACACAGTACATAGTGAAATTAAACAACGTTCCTCCAGGACCATGGTGCAACACAGAGAACAAAAACACGAAACACCCCAAGACAATATAATAGCAACAGTATAATAATATACAAAACAAGAGAACATACATTGCAGTCGACTGGAGCAGTAACGGTTCTCATGTGTGGAGTTAATGTGTGCAAAAAAGAAAAGATTGCCAGCAATAAATAATTTAGCAAAAATAGCAACTAGCAGCAACAGGGTTGAAAATGTACAGTGTGTAATATATACAGGGTGTTTACAGTGGCAGTTGGGTAGTAGGTTTTCACAGTTGTCTTGTTTCTATGGCAGAATATGTGACAAACATTTTAGGCAATCATTCAGATGACTATTTAGTCATAATGGAACTCACATGACTGTATCACAAGGCACATGCGCCCCCTAAGACATTTCCAGCGTGAAAGTGTATAGTTCTCTATTTGTTGCTTAAAGTGGATTGCGTTAAATTATGAAATAAAGGAAAAAAATTCATCTGATTTAGAAAATTATTTCATTAAACACATTTTTGAATATTAATAAAAAGGCAGCATATTTACTCGACATTCTCTGCTGCACTTTTGCTCAGTTTTGGCACTTTCATTTTCCACTGAGTTCTATCGTGTGTTGATCTACAGGGGCATGTGGGGGAGGTGCATTACTTTGTGGTGAAGGAGTACATCTCGCAGTTGATGAAGAATAACTACTCATGCAAAAACAGGAAGAATGAAAGAGCTGCCAACAAAATGAGCGAGCAGTGGGGTGAACTTCAAGACCTCTTCCAGGAAATGGTACACTCACCACTGTCTGTTTTGTTTTAGCTTCTCACGGCCCACAATCTGAGGAGTTACTTCACAATCGGCCCACAATCTGAGGAGTTCGTTTATGAAGCAACAGTACAGATTAAGTCTACTTAAAGTAAAAAATAGAGACAAAATAAAAAAAACATTGGCCACAGCACTATATGACAGGATCTTCTTGCTAAATCATCCATACCTTCCATAAGAGTAATGTACTGTTCCTTCATTTTTTAACCTCAGTGTCAGTTAGAATGCAAAGCCTGAACCATAGTACTACTGCCATCTTCTCTCAATGTAGATTTCACTCATTAAGTATGTGGTCTGAGGCGTTGTTCAGTGACTGTTATTGTGCTGCCATAATTTTTCAGGTAAGAAACAGTTGTGGAATTCTTAAGCACTGATGTACGTTGCTCTGGATAAGAGCGTCTGCTAAATGCCGTAAATGTAAATGTAAGTCTAAGGTGGCAGCAGTTGACAACAACAGCTCTGCATGCAAAATCAGTAAGGAAACTATTGCAGTGTAGAGTTACAGATTTAGTTACACTCTCTCTCCCCTCCCTCCAGTACTCATTGCGGTTCCCAGTGGAACATAATAAAGATATTTAATGAATGTTCATTTTAATTTGATCTCAGAATTTTCAATTATTTTGACTTAAAAATCAGAAAAACACAATTTGCTTCTATAATATATTTCATCTATCTAAATATTGAACAGTATGGCAGTGTAAAAGTTGAGTGATTTCTGATTTTATGACCACCTAATGGCCACTTCTCTTATTCTGTGGTCCTCATTCTCTGGTGTGTCTTTAACAGTGTGTATTTCACATAAAGATGAAAGCAGAGTGTGAATTGGCCCACCATATTTGGGGGATACCGCCTTTTTTAACAACAAAAAAAACGTTAAAAACACCGTCCCCCACCCGCATTTATTGTCTCTTTGGGGGGTCTGGGTCTTGATTGGGGGGCGCAGTACCCCCCAGTACCCCCCGTAATTCGAACCATGGATGAAAGTGTGTAATTTACTCATTCTTTAAAGATAACATTATAGCTACGTTATGGAATCGTCAGGGTCTGAATATTCACGCTGAAATATTGCCGAGGGAATGATAATGCAGCTAGAGCTGCATCAGAGAAACGATGAAAAATCACTTGTTAAGATTCATGCCTTATTGTTGTGATCACTTGGACATGGAGACAGACCTGTTGTGTTTAGAGTTCCAGTAAAATTGCCCAGAGTAGATCTTTGGAATAGCCAGAGGTGCTCTCCAGTGTAGGATGTGGGGTGTGGCATGAACCAGTCTGTGATGAATAGATCGTAACAACCACTCAGTTTGCTGTCTCTAAAGTAAGGAACTTTCGTTTGTGTGGAGAACATACATCTGCAGTTCAGGAGGACGAATCTCAAAAATGGATGCAAATTATTTAGATATTTCTGGAGAAATGAGACGAGAAGCTTTTGCTGCAGTGAATGTTCCTGTCTCTGTTTTCAGCATCGTCCTGAACATCTTCTTTGTTTTCTGCATGATCTTTCCAAAGAGAGGAACAGCGAGACCCAAGCGACTTTTGACAGTTTTGCTGGGATTACTTGTTGGGTGCAACATTACTGCTCATGTCTGCTCTCTTGTGATGGTTTTTAATAACTTTTTCTATTCATATTTGGTGTGGTGGTTTATACCACTTATTGCTATTTACACCATGATGACAAGCATCAATTCCTCTCACTGGCTGAACGTCTTCTACTGCTTCAGCATCATTCCTGTACAATGGCCGTGCTTCATGTGGCTGAAGAAGAACCTTACAGTCTTCACGGTTTCTGCTTTGATTGTCAATACAGCAGTCTGTCTGTTGGGAATGGGTGTGAACACTGTGGATTCAATAAGTTGTATTCATCATGTTACTGCAACAAACCAAACAATAAACTGGACTAGATTCACTGAGTCATATGAGGCAGCCCTTTGGATGACGTTCAGCCTTTTTCTCTTCAGTCTGTGTGGGATGTTGGCATCAAGTTGTACGACTGCTGTCTTTCTGCGGAGACACATGAAAAACATGGAGATGCAAAGTGGATCTTCTAACTCGCGGCGCCAGAGGAATATAAAGATGACCATTATAAGCATCACAGTACAGACTGTTCTGCATGTTGTCTGCTCAGCTTTGTTTGTTACAGACTACTTAATTAGTTTCATATTCAGAGTGCATTTTGACACCAACAATAATATGCTTTGTACCATAATCTCTGTGTATTTTTTAGGGACAAGCATTAACATGGGGGTTAGTCAGTCACTGTTCCGGCAGCGAGCTGTTCATGTTTGGCAACATATTTTCCAGCCCCACAGTTCTTTATCTGTGGCTCAGACCATTTCCTCTGATGTTTTGTCCTAAATGTAGAGATTGTTTTGTGCATATTGTGGGTAAAACAACTCTAGGTACCTGGAGTTTCTGGAATTTCATTTGAAAAGTAAATCACTAATTAATTTATAATATTATTTATAAATGTGTCTGAATTAATTTGATATTTTTTGTTTTAAAGAAAGATACATAACTGCATTCATCACTCAGGGCTCCATGAGGTAATAATGCATGAACTGCAGTTATGATCTATCACTGTTATCACTGTTAAAATATTTATTATATTCTAATCTGTATAAAAAATACACTTAACTTAATATTATAATAAACAAATATAATTATACTATTATGATAAAAGGTGACATTATTGTTATGTTAGCTTAAGTGTGTTGCTTAAAACTTACATTTTCTACATTTTTTTTAAATGTAAGTGATATTTTCTGAGATGAATGAAAAACCAAAACACCAAAGTATAAGAATATTTTGAATGTGTTCACTTTGTGGTATTCTTACAATTTATTGCATGAACTAAATATGTAAAAGGGCATTTCTGTGATTGACAGTAACTGTCAGGTGTAAACAAAGTAGAGGGTTTGTTCATGCAATGCATTATAAACTTTCCATATCAAATTAGTTTTCTGTAGTGAAATGAAAGATTTGTTTAAAAGCTCAGCACTTTGTTTACCTATTCCATTTGTGGTTTGTTGACAGTGATCGCTGTTTAGAGGTGTCCTGTGGGTGTGGACCTGGGTTTCATTATCTCTTGGTCAGCGGCCAATAGCAGGTTTTTTAACTTAAACTTTATTAAACGAGTTAATTGTAATTTGTAGGTTTAGCACTTTCACTGAATGTGGATTCACCAGAAAATGCTTCATTTGATCTTGTTCATTAATAAATAAAACTCTGCACATTTTCATCGTAAAATTACTGAATGTCGAATGACCTACCAGCCACCTTCAGTCAGCGAGTTTTCCTCTCTGTAAAGAACACAGCAGTGCCTGAGACATTAGAACCACTGGGGGCCAAAGGTTGGACTTCAGAGACGCCAGTACTTAATGAAAGGTCAAAGGGTCGCGGAGCAAGGTAGGATCCAGCTCTGCAGATGTGCTGAAGCCCCCAAATAAAGGAGTTAAAGTAGAGGTCACCTCTGGAGGTCACCACCATTGGGTCATATGACAAGGCTACTATAACAGAGACTTTGAGGAATATTGACCTTGAACTACTAAGAACACAGAACATAGATGAAACTGCAGGCACCATAGCAGAACTAGAAACAGAGATAAGAAATGGGGAAAAAGAAACTAGTAAATAGTAAAGAACACAGTTCCATAGTAGATGGATTAAGATTACTATCTTATTAAGGACTCAACTCAGGACTACACAGCATGTAGAAAAATGCAGTACTGGCAGTCCATTCAAGAGAGTAAAGCAAGCTCTCATTAGTAATCACACCCTTATTAAGAGAGTTTTCAACACATATTGGGTTCATGTGGTCAATATACAAAATTACATAAAACCAATTCAGTTCTGAAGACGTTCAGATATTGCCTATACATCTGCAGTACAATGTTTCAACAACATATATTTCATGGATAGTTTGTTCAGAAAGCAATACAGATATAATCTTCAGATTGTTGGTTAAATGTGTTTGTGTGACAATACTTCAGCAAACGGCACGAGCTTAATTAAATGTGTACATTGTTTCTGACACGTCTAATTATTCTGGGACACAAACATGTCAGAACAATTGACACATACAGTAGCAGAAGGTGAACCAGCATATTTACTGACTGAAGCTAGGACTGTTCAAGTCAGTTCCATATGAATTCCACATGCAAATGTCGCTGAGTATTTGACAAACATTTCAAGCTTGTTTCCTGCAAAATTTGCATAACGTAAACATTAAATATAATTTGTGTAAGCAACCTATCCATTGTTATTCAAATGCTGGTGTGGGTGAAAGTCCCAGTGTAGAAGACAGTGCTGCTCTCACCTGTGCCTTGCCATCCTTTAGCCCCCTGTAGATTCTTTCAGCACCTTCTTATACATACTTGGCTGCAAGCCTAAACCATGGCTTGCCGCCTTATCGGATGTTCAATAGAGATCATTGATCTCACTGCTAGCAGGCAAAGGGCTCCCAAAATCTATAGCTGATCTTGGAGGTTGTTTTGGATCGGCATAGTTAAGCTGCAGTTTGACCGTAACAAAGTGGCATGAAAACTCTAAAAATGAATAACAAAAAAATTAAAGAAAGTAACAACAAAGTCAACAAAAAGAGGATACATCACTTAGGAGCTCGCAATAATCTCCAGATATGGGTCTTTCTCCGAGCCTTTGACTCCACAGAGCCCTCAAACTGAATTTCCCAGTGTGTCTGATGTCGTTCAGGGGTTTGCTGGAAGAAAAGATAGCAGAGAAACTGATGCTGGTGTGTGGCATCACAAGTACTTGCAACGGTTCCAGGCTTCCTAGAAATACTTCATACATTCTAAAACTCTTACATACATTCCCATGTTTTCTGAGATAGCAAGATGTCTGATCAGTTGTTCTGTTTTTATCTGGTCTTTACTATATTGCTGAACACAAACTCTCAGCATAACTCATTATGACAGATCACGTCACGCATCACATTACACAATAATCATACCCAGTCACCATCACAGTAACCAACTCACACAGATACCTCTTTCCTTACACGACATTTCTGTTAGCGGACTGTGTTTTTGTTTATATTGTCAGGCTTTCTGTAGGTTAGTTTTGTCCTCACTGGAGTAAGTTGGGTATATAGCTAAGCTAACAGGCTCCAGTGACATCTTTACTAAAGGAGGCAGCATTCAATCTGCTCTATATTAAATATGAAATATGTTTCTTGAATGTATGTTACAGGCATCAAATGTATGTCATTGTCTTCATGTTTCTTCTGTGTTCTTCTGTGAGGTTCTGAAAAATCAGTGTTGTCTCTAAAAGGCAGCGAAAACGCTTGTGTAGAATACCTAATAAAGTGTTTCGTATCAGTTCTCACGTTTTGCATGTATTAGCAGCATAGTGTCTGTGCTTTTCTCCTCTTACCACACATAGAAGTTGTTCCTGACTGATGTTACACTCTTCACCTGAAAATGAGTTAAAAATACTTTGCCTTGCAAATGCAGGCAGAATGTAAACTGATACATTAGTAGTTTTCATAATTCTCTGACACATGCTACATGCTACACTCTCCCCTGTGTCACAGACATTTACACACTGTAGCCGCAAAGACACCTGCACTGTGGACCCCCTCACCCCTCAAACAATCTCTACTCCTGGCAAAGAACCAGGCCTCCCCCAAAAACCACTCAGACTTTAATTACCTCTTATTTATTACAATGCACCTTCTGTCCTTCTATATTTTCACAGTGATATTTATTACTTTTTAACGATGATCTGCATCTTTTGCACACTTTTTGCACACAACTCTTTGCTGCAAGAATACAGGACCTGTCACAATACTGTATTCATTCAGACTGGAGCTATTGTTGATTGCACTGACTGTTGTCTGGTCTAACCGTATTGTTGCACTCGTGTTTTTCCTGCACACTTTTGTTCTGTCTGCACTTGTGGTCTTGTGGTGCTCTGTTCAGTTCTGCTCTGTTCTTGTGTTGCACCGTGGTCCTGGAGGCACATTGTTTTGTTTCACTGTGTACTGTTTGTATAGGGTCGAAATACACACATAGCCATGGCAAGCAAAAAAGGAGTGAATGCTGGGTAAATGCATTCACTCACGGTGTGCAAGAAGCTTTGCTGTCCTTCAAACCAAAAATGTTGATGTTGCAGTTAATGCAGAGATAGTATATGCCCAGTGACGTATGACTCCGACTGTAAAATGGGTATATATTACATAAAAAAGATATTTTCCCTTTTGGCCAACAGCTAATCGCAAAACATCAAACACATGTTACACTAGACACTCAAAAAAGCATAGTAGTGCCAAACCAACAGTTAGATTCTAATAACTAATAGCATATCCTTGACTTTGGCCTGCTCCGTGTTTCAAAACACAAAACTTTAACAAAAACTGCCCTTCCTCCATGGGCGGGGCTCAGCCACAGAGGGTATTTATGGGAGACCTGGGGCCCACTTGAGTCAGAAAGACAAGATTTTACCAATAGCATGAGGGCCACAACTTTTGCTTCAGTGAATCTCCCTGTCTGTACTCTCGGCGTTTCTGTGAACCTCTTTTTAGCCTTTTCCATGCTCTTCCCGCAGCAAGGAACAGAGCGGCTGAAACAGCCTCTTAATGTTTTATTAGGATCGCTCGTTGTGTACAACATCTCTCTTCAAGTCTGCGTCTTTCTGTATGCTTTGACGGAAATTCATGTGTTTAAAGTGTGTGATATTTGTTTCGCCGTCTTAGTAGAGTGCATCTGTTTTAGTATGAGGACCAGCATGAGCTCCCACCTCTGGCTGAATGTGTTCTACTACTGCCAGATAGTTCCTGCTCAGCGTTCTCTGTTCATCTGGTTGAAGAAGAACATCAGAGTCTTCATGTACTCTGCCCTGATCATTGACAAAGTTTGCTTACTGTTTGGGTTCTCTGTTGGCATGTCGTACGGTGCTATAAATATTGAGTTGGAGGAATACTTTGCTGAAGCAGACATCAATTCAACAAACGCACAATGGAATGCCATACATGAAAAAATGGACACAGTAATGTATGTGTTACATGTGGATCTGTGGATGAGATTAGTTTATTTCCTGCTCAGTCTTAGTGTAATGCTGGCAACGAGCTGTTCCACTGTTCTCTACCTGCGGAGACACATGAAGAACATGGAGAAGAGCAGCAGCGGCGCCTTCAGCTCCCCCCGACTCCAGAGACAGATCAGGGTGACCATCACAGGCATCATACAGATCGTCCTTTACTCTCTCTGCTCAGCGTTTATGATAGTGCGGGAAATTCTTGTATCTTTAGCTAATCTAGAATTAGATTTGAGTGGATATCTATTTTGCACTACGATCTGTTTGTACTGTTTGGGAACAACCATTAACTTGGTCGTGGGTCAGACAGTGTTTCGTCAGAGAGCATCTCATATTTTGCAAACATGCCTTGAAACTCTCAAGTTTATTTCCAATTGAATATGTAATAGAACATACTACAGTTTACTGTTCATGCACATTATGATTGAATGCACAAAACAGAAACCTTTGAAATTTTGTTCACATTAAATAATATGAGAGTAGAATTTAAATCAAAGTGTCGCTCCCTTTTGATTTTGTCAGGAGGATTTTACTTCATTACAAATTATTCCATATGGTTACAACAGAAGGATCCTAACAACACAAACAATATAAATATTTGAATCAATACATTTTTTTTCTTCAGTCCTGTTCCAGTGAAAGCAGACGGAGTAAATGGTGACAGCTCACAATTCAAATGCGTCCCCACAGCTATATATAAGGATTATAAGTTATTGGGTATGTTTGTTTAATTTTCTTTCTCATTAGCATACCAGGCTTAGTTATATGTAAACGTTATGCTGAAGAGAGGCCTGAGGTTAAATTCTTTAGAGTGACAGTGATAATAAAGCCAGTTTTTATTTTCTACTGTCTTCTGAGGGAAAAAATCTGTTAGGTCGGCCGCCACCATGAAGCTGTTTAACCATGTTTTAAGCTAAACGCTTATTGTGAAACAATGTGTCAGGCATCAGTTAACATACCTTTACTCAGTTTGTGTAACAGTTATCTGTGAAGTGTATTGCTCATGCTGTGGACGTCATTCCTATCATTAACCAATTTCCACTTTAGATCTGACCAAAAATATTACATTACGACAAAATCTGACAAAGTTCCCTTTATGGGTGTTTTCTTTAGTAGATCTTCATTCAGTGAAACATTTTAAACACCAGACACTTTCGTGCACATTCTTGAGTGTTTGTTACAGATCTACTGTTTGAGGACTGGCTCCCCCTAGTGTAGACTCCATGCGCGATTTTAATGTTAATTAATGCAATTTCCCTGTAAGGAACCTAAACCAGCTGCAAAAAGATAATTCATATAGACATAAAGATATTCCTCGTGTGATTTATTTAACTGTATGAACATTTAAAACATTTACAGATTTTTGTCAGGCATACAAAAAAATAAAAAGCAGTCTATATCTATATACATACAGGTCAGATCTATAACATCCTAGATGGCACACAGTTGTGCTACTAATGGCCAATTATACAAAAATATTTATATACAAAATAAATTATAATTACACTTCTAGGACATCAGAGAGGATAGCATAGCAACAACATGCACAAGGATCCAAAATGCATATTTTCCTTCAGTCTGTTTAGAGAACATTCAGTATGTCTCCACTTTCTATCGCAAAACATCTAAAACCAGTGCGCTGTCTGTCCTGCTCATTCAGAATCAGCAGCTTCGGGATTCTTCCCATCGCCTCTCCTGATGTTGTTGAAACGAACATGACACTGAAATGAACAAAGCACTTCTGTATAATACAGCAGACATTACTTTTTCAGAACTGCTCATGTAAATGTGGTCAAGTAAAAAGGAAATTCCACAGAAATTTAAAATTTATAAAACTTTTCTAAAGTTTTCTAAAGTATAAATATCCTGTAATAATTTGTTGTACTTTGTTACTTTACCACTTTTACTGAACACCGCTGTGTTTAACTTATGGGTGCGCCCGTAGTGACGAGCTTGTAGTAGGCAGCTTTCTTCTCCATCAGCTCTTCATGTGTCCCTTTCTCTATCACGACACCCTGAGACATCACTGCGATAATGTCAGCGCTTTGAATGGTGGAGAGTCTGTGGGCGATGACGATGCAGGTGCGGCCTCGCCGAGCCTCATCCAGCGCTGCCTGAACCGTCTGCACACGCAGAAAATAAAACAGAGCCAGTTACACAGATTTAACGGAAGGAGGTGGTATATAAACAAAAAATCTTTTAAAAAAATCACTCCAGAAGAAATGTATCCTACAGAAAACCAAATATAACCAAATTTATGAGGCTATACCTTCTCGCTCTCCGTGTCCAGTGCAGAGGTGGCCTCGTCCAGCAGCAGGATTTTGGGGTTTCTGACGATGGCACGGGCGATGGCTATACGCTGCTTCTGCCCTCTAGAGAGCTGAGAACCCTGAGCTCCAACTTGAGTCTCATATTTCTAAAAAAACAACCAGAGTTAGGACAAGAAGTTTGCTCAGTACATCACTAACTTTACATTATGGACAGATCTATTCATAACTGTCATAAACTCTGCGACCTGCTGGAGCTGAATCTCGCTTTACCAAAACACAAGTACAGGAAAAGGAAACACTTGGCCACTCTGTGAGTAAATTGATATTGCAAGATTTTATCCAACATTATTTAGACCGTTTTGCATTCCAGTTTGTTAAGTTTGTCATTAAAATGTATACAGTGTTAACAACAGTTTGTATTTAATAAAGAAAAAATAATAATAATAAAGAAAATCGAATCAAATTAAGGGAATAAGCTCAAATGGAGGCGCAAGGTTCGCTACAACAATATCGTTTGCACTGTTTCCCAAGGATTATGTGTGTACAGGCTGTTTGAGTTTGGGATCATAATGAGATTTTACTCACATCAGGCAAAGACATCACAAAATCATGCAGAAAAGCCTTCTTAGACGCCTCTATGATCTCCTCCATGCTGATGGAGCGCGCATTATCTCCATACTGGATGTTTTCTGCTATAGTGCAGTCAAAAAGTACCGGTTCTTGAGATACAATTCCAATCTGAGACCTCAGGAATGGTACATTAACACCATGTGACGGGTGTCCATCTATCAGCTGGAGGGAGGGAAATGCATATCATCAGTATTTATTACCCAAAAATGGAATGACAGCATTCTCTGGATAATTACAGTAATATACATGTAATTTCAATCTTACCACTTGGCCTTGGTCTGGGTCATAGAATCTCTCCAGGAGCTGAACACTAGTGCTCTTGCCGCAGCCACTGCTGCCAACAAACGCAAGCGTCTGTCCAGGGCTCACCTCCACCTCAAGTCCCCTCAGCACCTGAACGTCTGGCCGACTAGGGTACGTGAACGTGCAGTGCTTGAACTCAACCCTACCTTTAAAGTGAGCCTGCAAGAAAAAATATTTTTCATTAAATTAAAAAAAAGATTGACATTAAACTCCATATCTAGGCTTAGACACAGCTTAGTTTCCTCACCCATCTCCGACCCTCTGTCTGGCTAGTACTGATTCTGGGAACTCTGTCCAGCAGTTTAAAGATCTGGGCAGCCGCGATTTTGGCTTTGGCATAATCTGGTGTGAAAGATGAAGCTTTTCCAAGAGCTGTCCCACTGATTACAATGGCAGAGATGACTCTGGGGCATCAAACACACAGTGTTAATCAAAAGAACTGGCAATAAATATATACACTTATAATAAGTAATTTTATCACATAGCATATATGCTTATGGTTGCAATACCCGCTTGCATGCACACACACTCGAATCAGTTTGAGGTGAAAAAGGAATTGTAGCATTGCTGCTACAGATCACACGGGTGATTCACATGTTGAGGTTTTTTGTGATTCAAATGAATTCAAGTATCATTTATAAAAGGTTCTTTGTTTGAAACAGTTCCCTACAAACATCCACTGTGACATCAATACATAATACATCAGGACGAGTGTAAACCATTTTTTGTGGCACCATTTGCATAAACCCAGTCACGAACCATGTGACTGCTTTCCATGAACAGAGTGTAACATATACAGCGGTGTATGGATCTCTGGCTGTGTTGAACCAGGTGTCACCAAACTGTGCTGGACACTGGCTTTCAGAATCAGGAACATTGTTCAGTTCTTACCTAAAAACAACCACGTAGTGAAGTCCCTCGTAACTAACCAAATAGCCACCGTATCTAAACGAGGCTGCGTATGCCATGAAGATAACACACTGGGCGAAGGCAAAGCAGATGGCATAGACATTAGCCTTCTTCTTGGCTGCTTTGTATGGGGCCTCCAGCTGCTGTTCGTACAGATCCACAAAATGCCTCTCTTTAGCCAGGCCTGCGATGGTCCTGATGTTGGCCATGGCTTCACCGGACACCTGTAAGAACAGATCTAGAATTGCTCAGGCTCAAACAGCTTTCATCATTTCTATTAGAATCATATCCATATGGACTAGCGCACTGTAGATTTACTCAAAAAAGAGAAGCTATGTTACCTGCCCTGCAGCCTCCATTGCTTTCTTGTCCTCATTAGCGAACCCAGTAAGCATTTTGGCCTGGAAGACCCCAGAGAGCCCGATCAGGGGGAGGAAGCACGTTACTACCAGACTCAGTTTCCAGCTGAAGTAGTATGCAATGATGAATGAGGCTCCAATGTTGGTCAGTGAATTAACAATCATGCCAATCTGAGAGCCGGTGGCCTGAAGAGCAGAGTATTTCATTTCAGAACACAATTTTTGCAGCTCATTTGATCACTTTATATTTGCCAGCCAGGCCTTACTCACGCCTTGCACCATGGAGGCATCGGTAGCCAGTCTAGTGGTGAGAGCCCCAGGACTATTGTAAGGATTATCAAACCATCCGATCTCCTGCTTAAGCATGGCCTGGAAACCGATCTTCCTCAGCCTGCGAGTCAGTAGCTCCCCAGACTTAGCAAAAGCATATCCCTGCAATCGCCACACACACACACACACACACACACACCACTCATCAGAAACACTGGTTTCAGCGGCCGCATGATGCAGCAAACATTATGGAATTCTCCTAAACGCTAAAACCGTTCTTTATTCTGCCACATAATGGGTAGAAGACATGACAACATGTTAAATCTGCTATAAGCACTGCTCAATCGTTGAGATTCTCAGAAACATGCAGAAACTTACTTGTAAAAACTGTGAGAAAAAGCTCATACATCCCACAATGAGGAACAAAATGCAAACCCCATTAATCTGCTCTCTTTGCTCATCCAGGTCTCTGACAGCGAATGTCTATTCAACAGAAAGATTGTATTCAGATTATATTCATATTAACTACTACAAATATTTGTCAGGTAGTGCAGACTTTAAAGTCTCTGACCCCTAGAATCTGGCTGAACAGAAGGGCGTAAATGGGATTAACATATCCGTTTACAGCCGCCCCCAAAGAGCCCAGGACCAGATATGGCCATTCAGGCTGGTTGTACTTCAGAATTCGAGCCACGGGTGCGGATTCAGTCAGCTCCTCCACAGTGTCATCACATTTCTGAGTGAAAAGATGGAGGATGTTTACAAACACAATACATTGTAAATTAAATGCTGTACATTAACATTCTTTAAATTAAATATTTCTAAAAATATAAAATGCTGTATAAATATATGTATAAAAGTATTAACTTGGGACAAATGGCCAAACCTGCAAACTGAGCAATAATAATAAACTCACTGTTACTTCATTTACGTTTGCACACCATTATAAATGTATTTTCTCTAATTTTATAAGGGATTATTCTGCTGTGTTGACCTTTGACATCTAAATATTACCTTTGTTTCCTCATCTGTGTCCATTTTGAAAGTGTCAGAATCAAATCTCAGTTCTCCAGAAATAGCATCAACAAGAGAGTTTGACATTTGAGAGCGTGACCTCAGTCGCAGGGATCTCCTGTTAAACATTTAGTTCATTTTCGTAAATTAACATATTCTGCTTAAGACCAATAAAAACAGCTGAACAGTAGACTATGTTTTGTTGTCTGTTTTACCTTAAACTGGATTGATAGCTTCCCCTGCTGAATGTTCTCGGTTTCTCGAATCCATCATCTTCAGTTGTGCTAGTCTGAGCTGCTGTGTGTTGGTAAGACATGCAATCAAAAAATCTTGCGGCAAACAAAGTATAACCAATCAAGCGCCAAATTCAGAGTTTACTCACCGTGGTTTGTTTTGGGACTGGACGCATCACTTCCTTGGTTTTGGAGAGTAACGAGAGTGAAGTAGACACCTTTCCTGTGCAGGAGTTCACTGTGAGAGCCCCTCTCCACAGCTCGGCCGCGCTCAAAGCCCACAATCACATCTGCATTACGAATCGTAGACAGACGGTGAGCAATGGAGATGGTGGTTCTGCCTATGCGAGCCTGAAAACAAAATATCATAATGCATCAAATGTTTACTGTGTAAAACTAAAACAGATTTACAGAGATGTTCAGAGCATGAAGAAAACAGCAGTGCTGAAAACTACACTTCAGTTTAAAGAATCCAAAGCTAGTTGGTCTCACTGTGTCAAGCGCCTCCTGCACCACAGCTTCACTCTCGTTGTCCAGGGCTGATGTGGCCATGTCCAGCAGAAGGATTCTGGGGTTTCTGACCAGGGCTCTAGCGATTGCAATCCTCTGCTTCTGCCCACCACTCATCTGGCCTCCTCCCTCTCCAACTAACGTATCGAATTTCTGCACCAAGCAATCAGTGTATCACGAAAAAAACTGTGATTTTTACTTGTTTTCCTACTTTCCATGTATATCCTGCTGTATTTCTTTCTTTTTTTTAGGGGTGGGGGGGGGGTCCAACCGCCAGTTTTATTGTGCCATGATTCCATGGCTAATAGTCCAAAATGACCTGAGAACTTATTTTCCCATCAGGTTCAAATTGGGAGATATTTGCTTTTAGGAAAAATATGTAAATGCCTGCTGTTCTGATTTGCTGCCCTCTATCTGAACATGTTTTATAATCTCAGTGTGAGTGGGCAGGGCAGACATCCATGGCCTGACTAGGAGAGAAATAGGTAAATATGACATCACAAAAGCAAAGAACTCAAGATGGGTTATTCTTGTACATAGAGTTAATGGAAAAGTCTAGTAAAATTGTTTTTCCCTGATATGTCCCTTTAAGATGAAACACACACAAAACAATCTTTTCAAACTTTAACTAAGAAACACAGATCACTCCACCCTTTTGTAGATAAGAAGACACACTGCTCATTTAGATAGCGTTCTGTATGATAAGGTGCTGGTATTTACCTGTGGCAGGTCCATGATAAAGGTGTAAGCATTGGCCTCTTTGGAAGCCTGTATGATCTCCTCCATGGTGACTCCTGCTCGGCCGTAGCGAATGTTCTCTGAGATGGTGGTGGCAAAGAGAACGGGTTCTTGCTCTACGATGCCTATTAGTGACCGCAGCCACTGGATATTCAGGCCTCTAATGTCATGGCCATCCAGAGTGACCTAAGAGAGGTGGCAGTTCAGCTAATGAGCAATTTGTCTACAAATAACACAGAGTTCGCCCGTATTCAGGCAAACAGTGAGCATTAAACTGTGGGTTACCATTCCTTGTTATATGGTTTGCACTGTTATTTCATTCCACTCATTTGGAACAGTTTTGCAAGACTGTCCATGTATCAAAGCACTGAATGAACAAAAATATAAATTTATGATTATTGGTACCCTCAGAATTTGTTGTTTAAAATGTTTAGATAACATTCTCACAAATATGAAAGCTACCTAACAGTACCTACTTCATGGTCAAACTAGTCTAAGAAAACAAGTTAAATAATTTTTGAGCAATCACGTTTTGTTTACTTTTAGTTCTGTTCTTTTCTGAGCACTTTAAAAGAGACACTTGTCTCAGAAAGACTGGAGGTGCTGCCTTTCATCCATCTACTTCCAGCATGCACACCAGGTTTAAGAGGAGGGCCGTATCTGTACTGCGGCCTGTGCTTCTTATTTGTATTCATCAATGGCTCCACTGTAGAGCAGAAAGAGAGTTGAGCTGCTCAGCTGCTGCACCTGCGTGATGAACTGAGGCACTGAGTGTGGCAGGTGCGTGGCTGTACTAGGATATAGATAGAGGGTAAGTGGCTCCCTCTGGTGGGTACAGATAGCAATGTCTCCACATACAAGCTTCACCTATAGCGTCACCGCTGCAGGACCCAGACTCAGGGCGGTCACTGGAAGGCCGTGTGCAAACGTGAGCGCTGTGATATCCTGGCACAAGCAGAGGAGTCGATTGCTTGTGGGGTACCCCTCAGCTGGATCATCAAAGACTCCGTGTAGTTTTTCAAAATGAATCTGCTGCTACTCCAGAATGCTACAGTGAGTCACTGGCTGAACATCTTGATGGAGTGCAATATTCAGGAACTGAGCAAAGTAGTAAAAAAGGGGCAAACAGAGTCACAACAGACACTGAAGAGGACCTACATACAAATTATAAATGTGATATGACCTATAAATATTATAAATGGTATAACATGAATTCTATATGTTAAATTCAGCAAATTAACAGCAAATGTTAACTGTCAACAAAACACATCATTTGCATTTCTAATGTAGTTTATCTATCTTAACGTAAAAGAAGTTCTACCATATTGACTTCCTGACCTCTTCAGTTATTATGTGTCGTGTCTTTACTGTGTATTGCAGATGTAATACAGATGTAAATGAAAACCACAGTTTACTTTTTAAAGAAATATTTTTAGTTTAGCTTGATTATGGAATCTAAACATCCACATTATGAGACTTCCGAAAGTAGGTGTTTTACTTTAGATCAGCGGTCCTCAGCCTTTATCTGGTCACGGACCGGTTTAATATCAGAAACTATGTTCACGGCGCGGCCTTTAAGGAGCGGCAGATAAATATACGTATACGCATTTATACACATAAATGATACACATAAAAATGGGGGTATTTTAAAAATATAATAATGGGGGTATCTTTAAAATATAATAATAAACGTAAATCCAGTGTGTACTCGCAGATTTATTAACAGCATTTTCATAACAACGAGCGACAACAGAACACGGGGAACATCCACTGGGTGTTTTCTGTGCAGTCCGCGGCCCGGGGGTTGGGGACCACTGCTCTAAAGAACCAGTGAATTAATTTTATTTTCCCTGGAAATGTGCAGACACAATACAGAACAGCTGATAATTAAGTCTGGATCAGTTATGTATAATTGTCTGTATAATTGTGTTGCTTTGCTGTATATGGTTACCTAGATTTTTACCCTTAGAATGTGTCTATAACATTAGCTCTGTAGCTAACAACTAACAGCCCAGTTAGCATGCTACTGTTGCTAATGTAAACCTTTACATTTGTGACAGTAGCCTGCTGCTAGCATTGGGTATGTGTGTGAATAAACACATTAACTCGAGTGTTGTACTTCTTTGTTTTCGTGATAACTGTGCTGCTGTCAGTGTTATGGTGCACATAATATCCCCTCATTGAAATGACTCTGAGTGAGAGCACCTCTGCAAACCAGGGCGATCGGATGGTCTTGGCTTTCAAGGAAATGTCCCAAATCTCATTACAGACGAATACGACTGTTTTTAACAGATTGGTGACCGCAGTAGCCATCGTTATACACTGTAAACATTAACAAACGGTACCGTGGCCAAAAGCTGGCCCCTCCCTCACCCTCCACGTCTCTCCTCCTCATTATCATTTAAAGCTACAGACACAGAAACGGCACGTCCTCTGGAAATCTCACTGTGGACTGATCCTAAGTGGCTGTAATTCTGCACCAAAGCTACATTTCAGAATGAGACTTCAGATGCAGTATTAGGGCACCACTCAGACCTATGTAAAAGCATACAAAATCAGCACGTCATGGGACCTTTAGAACTTAAACGGACCTGATAATAAAGTCGTATGGGATGTGCAATGTATGTAGGAAATAACCTGCCAAAATAAACAGACACAGATAGAAACATAAATAGATGAACAAACAAATAAATCAATAAGTAAAGAGGGAAAAAGAGCCAAGTGGAATTTTTCACACAATAATAAACATCAATGCAAGGTGGTGTGCTTAAATTAAACAAATACATAACTAAAATGTCATTAAGTAAATAAATAATATTAGAATTAATAGCTAACATTACGAATAATTATATCAGTTATATTTATCAGATTCGCACTGTATACATAAAATATATTTTTAATAGGGCTGGGAAAGTTAACGTGTTATTATCGCGTTAACGCATTATTTACTTAACGCCGACAATTATTTCATTGCGCGTTAACGCAGGTTTTTAAAATCCTTTTATTTTGAAAGACGGTGCTTTCACCGCAGTAACACTCGCAGCGGCGGACTGGGACTGTCTTTACCAGGTTGGGTTTTCGCATCTCGGACGCATCTTGGGCCTTTTTGCAGAAC
>JBBPDB010000002.1:20559138-20577029 GCA_037974465.1 Brachypetersius altus
ACCCTGCGTTACACCCTACGTTACACCCTGCGTTACACCCTGCGTTACACCCTGCGTTACACCCTGCGTTACACCCTGCTTTACACCTAAATCCCAAAAACTAAGAGCAGTTCATATTTTTTTAGTAAGTGTTTTATTCTTACTAAAGGGATCCAGTATTCACTGAGGACCAGTACTGTGGCATCTGTCTAGATGAGAAGTTAATTGTAATATCACAGCAGGCTTACCACTACACTGAGACAGAAACAGCGTCTTTATAGTAACAAAGCTTATTTCCCGGCACATAGCAAGAAAATGACCACTGTGGCAGCTTCCCTTGATTACGGTGATGGGTTGTTCGCTTAAAGCTCTGGACTGTACTCTGCTGATAATTCCTGGAGGCTCATACAGGACTCACAATAGTGTTCTATATGCCAGAGGTAGCTGTTCCTCTCTATAGATGTGAGGAGAATCTCATTGGCTACTTTAAGTCTCTCCGGTCACATGCGCCCCATAAATCACTTCCAGTCTCAGTGTGAACAATGGACTCTGCCAAACCTGCTCAAGTGATTCTGTTACAATTCAAGTTCCCTCGGTTCTGGAGCTCTCAGTAATGAGACTCTGAGAGTGAGTACGATACGAGATCCGCTGAATCGTCTCCTTTGATACTTGTTTGAACTTTTACTGTCTAATTGTTTGTATTTCTGATTGTTTTATAACTGCTTTTATTGTTCTTGGATTGTTGTGTTTAGTTTGTTTGATGTTTTAACTTCTTCTTAGATAACTTTTAAGATAAAGTTTATTTCATGACCTGGTTAGTTTTTATTGTTTTATTATTTTATTATCTTATGTTACAATGTGTTGTTTTATTGTGAATTGATTTAATGTTATTGTTGGGTTTTATTGTTATACAAGTCTACTTCAAGCTAAAATATGATGAATGAAAATAGTCTTGCGCTACACGACGTGCTGAATTCTTTTAAAATATCCAAACCCAGATTAAAGGATAAGGATGACAAAACAACACGTTTGAGGAGACGAACAGTTACTCGGGTTTTTTACAGATTGCGGCCTCTATTTGAATGCTCTGTCTGTTTTTTTGTAACTAGGAGAGACATGCAGCATTTTGGCCTGAAAGTGAGCATCATTGAGCCTGGATTCTTCAAAACGCGAGTGACAGACCTGGATCTTATCGAGGCTGAGCTGAAAACGCGCTGGGGCAGCCTCCCGGCAGACGTGAGGAGGGCATACGGAGACTCTTACCTGGAGGAATGTTAGTAGTTTGAGGATGTTCTGAGGTTAATGTAATTGTTAAAGTTAACGGTAAACGAGGTTTATTGAGGAAAGGTCGTGTTTATAGACGGGACTGAATTGTGTAAATCAGAGAGAGTTCTACTTCAGTCTGTTTAGACACACGTTTATGAAGAAAGTGTGTAAGACGCTGTTTTTGTGCTGATATCCTCATAAACGTTCACATCCCGTCTTCTCTAGATCTGAAGGCCCAGGCGTTCTCTATGAGCATTCTGTGCAGTGAAGACATCTCCAAAGTGACCTCATGTATGCAGCATGCCCTCTCTGCGAAGTTCCCACGCACGCGCTATGGCGCAGGCTGGGACGCGAAACTCTTCTGGATTCCTCTGACCTACCTTCCTTCATCTGTATGTGACTTCGTTATGACTGTACTCCTGCCATCGCCTAAAGCCAGTTGAGTTGCATGTTATTCATCACCTACATTTCGACTCGTATGTGTTTTGGAATGTAGATGTAGGTGAAGGTGTGGAAAGTGGAGAAAGAAAAGACACATCCCTGCAGCAGGACGAGTGTTTGCTTCTTAATTGAACACTTTCTCCATTTTCTGATAAGATTTAATTGAAGAATAATTTGATTCTTTGAAAATATATACAAAATCTGTGCATTATACATTAAATCTTTCTGTGATACGCGTTACCCTCAAAGTCTGTGTGTCTCAGTGCACAAAGGGAAATGGTCAGGGGATCCATTACTTTTGCTCATATAATGTGTGTTGACTTGTGGGCGTTTGAATTGTCCATCATGAGAATTTACACGTTTTTAGACAAGTTTCTTCTGAAATCAAGAATTTCATGGGAGTCTGTCCTCTCTTTGCTGCTGTACTCTTCTGGGAAGACCTAACACTATGACTGGAACATTGCTGTGAGGATTTGATCATGTTCAGTCACAACAATACGTACCAACGTTGGAACCAGCAAGTCTTATTATTAAAAACAGCATATTATGTGTCTGAATGCAGAGTCATTAAACTCCCTGTTGGTTTAGAGGTTAGGCATCCCTAACCCTCTCGAAAACCGAGACGTCGCGCCGCGTGCTGCAAGCCCCCATCAGCACAAAATCACTAAAAAGCAACTAACTTCCAAAATATTTAAAAAACCTGCATTTATGCACCATAAAATAATTGTCAGCATCAAGTAAACAATGCATTAATGCAATAATAATGCGTAAATATGACCAGGCCTAATATATATTATTAAAACTCTAGTCAAAGCTGTAATTAAAACGGATTCTTCTGTCCTTATTTAGTTAGAGGTGTTTGGACAGAAGTAGACAAAGACGTCTCAAGCCTGGTCCAGGTGGTCTCCAGCTTTGCACATTGAGGTGTGTTCACTGCTCCCATGGTTTATATCAAGAGCCCATGAGCAATTTCCTTCAGAATCAAAAATGAGGCACTTCCTGGTGATACTGTTCCTCTTACTCTGGTTTAAACCAGGATCACTGTTTTGTCCCCCACTGTTCTTAGGTATTGGTGTTTGTGGAGACCCCTCCCCAGGATGTGAACCCATGACCTCCCAGTCAGCTAGTGTGCCTTTCTTTGGAACTTTGACTTTCAGATGAGGTCTGATGTTCAAGACAAAGCTAAAGGCTCTGATTAGAACCTGCAACCACCTGCTCTTGGCAGTAGTGCTCTTACCCCTGAGCCACAGGATCTCACAGCTGTCCAGGCGTTATTTTGGACATTTCACTCTCAGGTTAAATGTGACACACAAGACATGAAAGCCAGATTAGATCCTACTCCCTTCAGGTCTTAAGGTCACTGCAGCCTAAACCAACATGATATTTTACTTTCAGATGAATGTAAAGTAAAGAAGACAACTCAAACTTGATCCCACGACATTCTAGACTTTAAACCAGTGCGCAGAGTCGCGGCAGATGCTCCCGGATTTGGCTTTCAGATTAAGTGCAACATAAAAGACACTGATTAGATCCTACAACCTTCCAATCTTGACTAAAGCCAGTGAGCTTCTGAGCTGGAAATTAAGATATGACTTTCAGATGAACACTCAGGTTTGAGCCCACAACCTTCTGTGTTTGAGCTCATATCTTAAACATATGTCTGACAAAGGCACACCTAAAGGAAAGTAAAGTGGCCGCTTATAGTCATGCGTGAACACGCCACAGCACACAGTGTGAAGAGTGTTTCATTCTTTCTCTGCATGTAACCCATTCTCCAGCACTCCAGGTCATGCCACATGTTCAGTAATGTGTGGCTTTCACAGTTTCCAGGATCCTCCTAATTTTAAAATCCCGTTCCGAACTTCAGAGAAACAGCGAAGGCAAAACGTTATAAAACAAGACATTTATTTGATTTTTTTTTTTCCTCAGCAGCTTTTGTCAAATTTCTTTTCCAGTTCTTTTCTATCGATGGAGTTTGTTCATTTTCTTTTCAATAATATACAAAATCGTTCAAAAACATCGAGTGCTCTCCTCATATACTTCATTAGGTTAGCTAGCAGTGAAAATGATCGGCCGGAACCTGTACTATACCCACTCCGGCGAAACCTTGTAGCCTAACAGTTGAATTCAGTTCACAATAAACACAATTTCAAGTATCACTGTAAGTTCTAACCATAGGCCAACATTATACTGGTATCACTGTCTTCACTGGAAAACCTCCCGGGCACAGATGAAAGACACAAGTCTGTTTAGATTCATTTTCTGTTAAAAACAGCATATTCCGTTATCAGTCCCTTTCTCTTAAATGATAGGATTCCGGTCCAAATGCTACAGGAACGCTACCCTCACATTTCAGTACTTGCCTACTCTAACGACTCGAGCCAACGATGAACAGATGATTAAATATTGATTAAGGAGGCGTCATAAGTGTGATTCTTCTTGGGGCAGTGAAAGTTACAGCAGTCTTCAGCAGTCAAAAATGATAACATTATTTAATATTGACATGTTTTTAATATGAAGAAAATATAATATACTGCTGAGGAACTGATTGTGAAGAGTGGACTGAACAGGAATCCGCCATCATTGTGTTGCTCAGTCCACTGATGAGGTATATAAATATGCATGATGAGATGCACATCGTTTGTTCCAGTGGAAAATCTTAATGTGAAATAATCTGCAAAAAAAGACGGTAAAGTAACGGCAACCAATCACAGCTCAGTGTGTTTTACTTGCCCGTCGCCGTGTTTAAGTAACTAAGAAAAAGAATAATCTATTACCAAAGGATATTATTACCCACAAAATCTTTTGAAATTTACAAATGTACAACATATTCATAACATTTACCATCAGCAGCATCAGTGCAAAGATATACATATAGTACATCACAATAAAAAATCATAAAACATGAATTGGCATAAGAAACAGCAGAAGGCATCGTCTCAATAGACCTTTTCTGTGGGTTATACAAACATCTAGTCTCTTTTCAAAATAGTCTTAAGCTTCTTTTTTGTACACAGGCATATAAAAATAGATTCTGTGCGAAGAGGGATAGGTGTCTTTGTGTTCCCCTTGTGTGTGAGAGAGAATTAGAGAGAGGAGAGGGACGCTTAAATGTCACTGTCCTCTTTGACCAGGTTGGCTGTGTCTCGGAAGGTGTCCTCTGTTGGGGAGTACATGCTGGGTTTCTCCCGCTTTGTGGGTTTGGGAGGCGGGACAAAGGGAGATGGCTGGCTGGAGGAACCGCCTTCCATGCTACCTGCAGACTGTTCATCCTGCATCTGGAACCAAACAACACTAAACATTATTCATGAACGCACAGGGGACCTGAGTACGGCTCTGTAGCTCATATCAGCTCAATCTCACAGTGGATGCAAGTGTTTAAAAACCTTAACACACTGACTGTAATTGAGTTTGGCTAACCAGAGGAGCGAATGGGACGCTGGTCTGAAAGTAAGTAGTGAATGATTCAGATCATTATAGTCCTTTTAGGAAAGTCAAGGTACGCCTCTCCTCTCTCCTCACTCTATTGCAGTGACAGTGAGAATAACAGACAGATCTGTGCTCAGGATTAAGGGCACCGTTCAGAGCACACACACACACACATATATATATGTGTTTGTGTGTGTGTGTATGTGGGTGTGTACAATGACTTACCTCTGAGTACGTTGGGTTTTCAAATGTTGTACTTGGTTTCAGTTTTCTTTTGAAGAAGCTCCACTTGGACTCCTAAGACACAGGCAGGCTGGAGTAAAACCAGGCCGAAGTTTAGCTTTGATACATTTATCTGCTTTAAATGTGTTCTCACCTGCGTGGTCTTAGATTCTACTGGAATACTCTTGACCTCCACTGCCTGCTGCTGCGTATGGTACATGGGGTTTGAAAAGTTGTTCTCAATCTGATCCCCGCTGACATTCACAGTCACCTGCAGAAACAGTTTTATTGTTTTGTCTTTGGGTTTATAATAGCAGGTCAGAATGGTATAATGGGACATAATTAAACTATTAAAAATGCCCGGTTATGACTCGTGCCCTAGTTTACCTGTGTGGCGTGTATGACTGCGGGATCGCCGGACGCTCCTGTTGCTGTTGTATAGAGAGGATTTTCAAAAGTGACAGGCTGCCTTCCAGCATCAGCAAAGTTCTCATCCTGGTGACACGGAATATCATTTGGAATCAGACAGTTCTCCTGTGAGATGTTTCAGGACATTACAATATTCTCTAGTTATCAACAGCTTTAAATCATCCACATTCTTTTATCTGAATGCAGAGTGGGTGTGTCCATGGATCATTAAGATGCTCAGCTGTTTGGCTCAAAGAATAACGTGAACCTTCTGGAACAGGACCGTAAATGATGCACTTGTGTTGAAGGGTTAACCAGGGAGGTCACAGCTCCTTTTATGGCTAAAATGTGTCGATAAGGCATTTAATAACTGATGTAGCAACACCTAGTGTTAAATTAACACAAAGTGTTTGATGTTTACCAGCTGCATGGCTCTGTCGATGAAAGACACTCCGATTGTCTGAGGCTCCAGGTCCATGGTGACATTGTCACCCGAGCGAAAAGACACTCCATTTCCTGTGTCACCTGACTTGACCAAGCTGCTCAGGCTGAAAAACAGCGTGAAAAATTAATATTTTTAATAGATGCTCCATAGATAACACTGGCTTGTCCTGTCCATTCCACAGAAGTTCGTTTGAGATTGAGAATTGAGGAAATTGGAGGTCACTCAGAGTCAACACTGTTCTTTTTACTCAAACCATTCCTGAAGAGTTTTGCTGAAAGAGGCCACTAGCATTAGGGAATACTGCAGAACTGAGAGAGTACCTGGGAAGTTTCGGCAGGGAGGGGATGACTGAGCCGGTGCGTTTGTAGTTGAGGAAAAGCCCAACAGCCAGAGCTCCACTTAGCAGAATAATAATCACTGCCAACAGCACAGCCACTGCTACACAGAACAGGAGAAAAACAGAAATATCCAGTAAGACGCTGAGATTTTGCACTAATTAACGCTGAACAGTGAATAAAACACAGAACAGTCTCTAATCCAAACTCGTTAATGTTTACAGCGTCTGCAGAAGGTATCCAGAACTTCATAAATGACTAAACACATGCTCTATAGATGGGTTAACATTCCCTCTCTGCATATTAACTACTTTCATTAATGTATAAGAAAGAGAACAGGCCCTGAATGGCTGGTCTTAACCAGTTTGTCGAATGAGGACACTGCTGTCACCTGTTCCAGCTGGGGCTCCTCTGGACTTTCCCATTTCGCAGTAACTTCCTGAATAGCCATAGGGACACCTGGGTAGCAGCAAACAATCGAAGTGTAGTGAATAACAAATCCTCTGTAATTTTTGCCCTTAGGATCTGCCATTACTTAATCCTTTATCTAATAATGCAGCATGTGCTGAAGCAGACTGTTCCAGAGTCCTGTTTTTAGACTCACTTGCACTTTGGCAGGCCCCGTTCATCAGTGTAGCATGTTCCACCGTTCATGCATCTGCATGCAAGCGGCATGGCCACCTCTGCTTCTATGGCTGCAAGGGCAAGAGCCATGCAGTACATTACAAAAGCACTGCAGCCACAACATGATCAAAGCAATACTGCAGGCAACACTGATGCTAAAAACAACAACGCAAATCAAATCTGATGGCTTAGTCACAGTAACTCATATTGGCACAGAGCCAGCAGAAGCAACCATCACACATGTACTGTTATATGATATGAAAGTGAAAAGATGAACCAAATCTAGTCAGCTAAGTAACACGGGATCCGTGTCTCTCACCTGCATCACATTCATTTTGGTTAAAGCTGTGCAGTGTGGAGCCTTGCGGACAGGCGCAGGTGTATCCACCAGGGCGCAGCAGACACAGGTGACTGCACACATCCTTACAGGGGTTCGCCACTGAGACACAAGACAATTACTGTGACAACTAGATTAAACAATAAAGTAATTCAATAAAAATACATGAATGTGCTCATGTGCAGGTAATATCCCTGTCAGGATCATTTGAAACTGCAGTATTTGCTTTAGTGCACCTCACCTGAGCGGTTGTGTCTGTGTTCCTGATAGATTCGGACCTGCGTCAGCCAAGGGTTTACAGTCAGCACCTTCACTTTATCCCCTTTACCGAACTTGTCAGTCTTCCACACCTCACCCTTGGCCTTGGTTGTCCAGTACACATGGCCCTCAAACAAATCCAGGCTGTACGGGTTCCCGATGTCTGGAAAGAAGACCAGTGAGATCCACTATAAAATGCTGAATATTTGAAATAGACTTCGGCTTCAGAATCCCCATTTAAACTCAAGCTACAACATATCTAACATTGGAACGACAACAAAACATTTACTGTGTACACATCAGTATATAGAACTTCGGTGCCGAACCTCCTGACATAATTATCTTCCTGTCTGTTCCATCGGCCTTCATCGATTCAATGATGTTCTCTTTGGAGTCACACCAGTAAATTCTGTTGCCGTTAAGATGGTCTAGAGCCAATCCTGTCGGCCAGCCCAGATCCTCATCCAGCAGCACCTGTCTGTGTTGGCCATCCATCCATGCTGCCTCAATCTTAGGCTTCCTGCCCCAATCAGTCCAATACATCATACTGAAAGACAAAATAAAAAAATACACTAAATGTTTATGAAGCATGATTTTATTATGACGATGCCAATGACGCCAAACAGACGTTTCGTTTTTCAGCTCTTTCACAACAAGGACATAAACTGATAAAAAGATAAGTTACCCAACAGCCGGGCTGACAACAATTGCAGCTGGTTGATCGAGGTCAGAATAGATGAGCCACTTTCTGTACCGCCCATCCAGCTTCGACACTTCAATGCGATTAGTGCCTGCATCTGTCCAGTAAATATGTCTAAAATATAAAAGAATGAAGACTTCATCCAAGGAAAAGGAAGCAGAAATGGGCAATTAATGCAGCTCAAACATAAAAGACTAAAACAAAAGTAATTACATTGCTTTTGAAAAGATACACAGTAACTCGCCGCTTTTCTCGGGGGTTACGTTCCAAGAGCACTTGCGTGAAGTGAAAAACCGCATCGTTGTGTTTTGTTAAAAAAATGCCTAAATATGCCCACAAATATGCTTCCAGGACACTTTCATTTCACTTGAATGCATTACCCTTAAAGAAAAGTTATGCAACTATGGTTGCGGGACAAAAGTATTGGGACACCGTGGCGAAGTGAACGTTTTTTGGTGAAAATCCCATGATCTACTGGGCCTAACACTACAAATGAGCGCAAAACAAAGGTCTCCTGGAGATCAATGGAATTGTGAAGTGTCTGAGTGCTTGCACCGCAGAGAAATCGTGCTTGGGGAGTTACTGTATATGATAATAATAAAAATGTACCTTCCAACCCAGTCCACAGCAATGCCATCCGGGCTGGAGATGTATCTGAGGTTGAGATCTACCTCTTTAACTGGGTTATTGCCGCGATCATCAAAAGTGGTCATATATGCTCTCTTTATAGAACCAAACTGAGGACCACGACCCAAAACCGTCCAGTACACAATACCTAGGAACACATAGGTATGGTCACTCTTGTATGACAATCACTCACATATGCCATCCCTGAACATTAAATATACAGAAGTGTGACAACATCATTTAACACTGCGCTAAAAATGAAATGTCTAAGAGGAATATTGTGATTTTCAAAGTCTGACAAAGTGAAAAGATATTCCTCAGTTCGCAGTGAAAATGAAGTATGCTGAGGTTTATTACTTAGTCCTTGGTCCTCGGGGTCCCACAGGTAATCCAAAGCCTGAATGTGCTCAGCATCATCCACGTAGTCGGAGTACTGCTCAGACGACAGATTGTAGCGTCGGATACGCACATTATCAGGCAACAGCAACACTGGAGGGTTGCCTGAAACAAATAAGGGCCAGCAACATTTAGCATTACGGAGCGACAAATATTGAAAATAACATGAAAAAAGATCAAAGATAGGAATATATTGTATAAAACTGACAGAGAAATGAAAAGAAAGCCAGGGACGTGAACTAAAACAGCTGCTGAAGAGATTCCTCACCTTCGGCAGCACACTCCATTCCATGCTGCAGGCCTACAGAGTGGAATCCCTCAGCACAGAAACACTCATAACTGCCCTTAGTGTTTCTGCACAGCTGGGGACAAGAGCCGTAGACCTCACACTCATTCACATCTGAAGAGAAAGACCCATAAAACAGTTCAGACCTAACAAAGAGCACCTGCAAGCCTTCATGTGCTGGGTGTGGAAGGTACTTGCAGTCAAAACTGACAAAGCAAATTTACACAGAGGCAGTTATAACAGACTTCCATGTGTTGTTCTCATTTGATCAGTATAAACCATTCAATTCAATTCAATTCAATTTTATTTATAAAACGCTTTTAACAATGGTCATTGTCACAAAGCAGCTTTACAAAATGAAATAAATGTGAAATAAATGTGTTTGTGTGTGTGTGTGTGTGTGTGTGTGTGTGAATGAAGTGCCTCTGATGAGCCGAGAGTGACGGCGACTGCGGCGAGGAAAAACTCCCTAAGATGGTAATAGGAAGAAACCTTGAGAGGAACCAGACTCATCAGGGAACCCATCCTCATTTGGGTGATTACAGATACAGATTATAGAACATCATGTGTGTTCTGCAGCTGAAGGTTCGCAGGATTTTCTGGGTGCATCAGGAACCTCGCAGTAGCTGAGTACAGACACGCTATTTTAAAGTGTATGTGTGGTATTGATTTCAGTACACTATCTCAGTATGTTTGGCTATAGACTAGAAAAATGTGCTTCGTACTAGAATAGTCTATTTAAACATTTAAATCTACAAACTGTGTACACACACAATACATGGGCACTGGCAGACGTGTGGGAGTCCTGGTGAGCAGGTGAAGTGAAGACAAACAGATGGACTGCAGTCTGTAAGTGCACCTAAATGGTGAGTGAAGCTGATCAAATAGAAAATGAATGTAGATAAGAGGCAGGTATTCTTAAAGATGTAGCTTGTTGGTGTATAAATATATGCTCCTCCGCTCTTCAGACTGCTGTCTGTTTCTGCGCCTAACCTTTTGCCTACTCTGACCACACCTTCTGCCCCTTTGAATTATATTGCTTGACTGTAAATACTAATTTCTAGTTCTTGTAAAGAGTACACACTGTGAGTAGTTTGACTGCAGTTGAGTTTTTTTTGGTTATCGCTTGTTTTTGGTTTGGTTAGGGAAAGACTTGAGCAGAGTTTAATGCCTCAATAAACAAAAGAAAAATGAGGAAATAATGTGTGTGCACTAGCGTTGACAATAAAAATATATAATTAAGTCATTTACCTGTGGGTATTCGAATGTTTGCATTTGACTGTATATAGATACACGTGAATCTATCTAAAATACTGATTTATTTTTCAGCTTAGAACATAATGTTACTGCACTGAATGACAGCATATCGACCAACTAATGACTTATTTCTCTTCACAAAATGGCAGCATAGTGCTCCCTCATGTGATACTGTGACTGTGTTCATTAGGAAAGTGGCCTGAATCCCTCACCTTCGCAGGAGTTCCTGTTCTCCTCCCTGGGTTTGTAGCCCGGCCTGCAGGAGCAGATAAAGCCTCCATCAGTCAGCTCAGTGCAGTTGTGTTCACACACATTCTCACTGCAGGAACGTCCGCCGCCATTATCTAGCGCAGAGAAACAGAGGTTCGCACGCAGACATCAGAATTTATGACATGACACTCACACATTAAACACTGAGATGCTTGTTGGCGTACGCAGGACATGCCGAGTGAATGTAATGGTGTGTGTGTGTGTGTGTGTGTGTGTGTGTGTGTGTGTTTACTTACTGCAGCCCAGTTCGTCAGTCTGGTCTCCGCAGTCGTCGTAATCGTCGCAGGCGTACTGCAGTGGAACACAGTGACCATTCCCACATTTATACTCATCCGGAGAGCAGGGACCGTGAGTGGGGGTCACACCTGACAGGCGAAGAGAGAATCATGGAGACTCAAAGAGATTTCTTCTGTACAGAGGCTTTTAGGGAGCATTGGGGGGAGGAGCAAATTTATGGAGTGCTAACAGCCCACCAATCAGATAAGGACATATAATATACTGCTTCATCATGTGCTATATATGGGCCTAGTTTTAATATTTTTTCAGTGGGTTATTTGATCATATCTCACACATCAGCTCCTGTTTACACTGTGTGAACATTTAGAGATTCTGAAAATCAAATATTGAATATAAAGGTGTTTCTGATACAATAACAATATTTTATAGGAATAATTTTCACTGTAATGTTTAGAACTGTTTTCTCCAAAAATCTGTGGCGTTTATGTATCTTGACCACTGAGACACGAGTATCGGTTTAAAGTTATTCTGCGCTAGTTTGACTCACAGTGCTCCTCCTTTTCATCCGTGCCGTCCCCGCAGTCGTCTACGGAGTTGCAGAGCTCGTGGCTGTAGATGCAGCGGTTGTTGTCACAACGAAACCGGTACGGAGCTTCACACGAGATATCCACTGAAACGACAAGGCAATACTGTCACTTACTTTCTATTGTTAAACCTCTTAAACCTCTACAGGGCTCTGTTAGGAGGTTACTTTCACTCCAAAACACACTGGAGACCACTTTCAGGCCTTTTAATTAAATGTGTTGTGTAAAGCAGTGGCCTTTACATAAACAAGTAATATCAGAGCTATAGTATTATTATTACCCCTATTAGAGAAATAACTTACATCCAAAATGGCTACAAATCCTGGAATAAAAATCATTCATTTATTTAGACACACTGATCAGAAAGGTTCTATTACAGCAGAGATGGAGCTCCTCGTCTGATCCATCTCCACAGTCATTATCTCCATCACATCTCCAGTGCTGCTGCACACACACGTGGTTCTTACACTCGAAGAGGAAGGGTGGACAGTACGTGCCGTTCGGGTACCGGGTGGCTGCAAAGGACATGGATGATGACACACACACACACACACACACACACACAGACTTGAAAACCTGGATCAGGAAGTTATTAATACAGTGTATACCACTTGATTCACATCAGAATGAACTGTTTTCAATGGGATATGCAGCCAAATGGGCTGCGTGGCTAAATAAGAAGGAAAGAAGGGAAAACTCACGACAGGACATCTCATCCGTGAAGTCCAAGCAGTCTGCATTGCCATCACACTTGAAGCGTTCAGCGACACAGTGGCCACTATCGCACTGGAAATACCCCGGGTGGCAGGTCCGCAACTCTGCAACAGTTACGGAGAGCAGCATTACACTCTAAACACTCTGCTGCTGGTACATCAAACACCGTGATGAAAGCACAGTCTGCACCGCACTCTCGTAGAGTCCAAGAGGATGCAACTACACAGAGTTCTCGTTGGGATGGAAGGTTGGCAGCAGCTTTATCTGCCAGGAAGTCTGCAAGACTGTGGCCAAGCTGAGCACTCAGCATTCTCCTGGCAATCCTGACTTATTACTAAAGGAAAAGGATATGATTAGGAAACTATGGTACAGATGTACGCACAAGATTGAGTGCCCCGGGAAAGTACAGAGAAGATACCTGAGTAGATTTTATCACACATGTACTGTGTATTTGTGGAATTAACATCAGAGTACTGGAGAGGAAAACAAAACCTAGTCCTGCAGTCCGTGCGGCTGGGAACAGTCCAAGACTAGGATTAATCCCTGTCTGAGAAACTGACCACAACATGTGGCCTGTGCATACATTTATACTTCCATTATATTCTTTCATGTTGAACTGAGCAAATAAATAGAAACTCTGCATTAAAATGAGCAGAAATGCCATGTTCCCTGTAGAGGATGTGTTCACTTAAAACTAAATGTAATTGAATTGTTCAAACGTCTGAATACTGCAAATGCGAACGCTGCGGTATTTCAATATAAATTCATAAGAGTATGACTGGAAAGTACAATATTATTATTTGTATAATATACTGCCTCATGTCACCCCTCCCCCGGGGTTAATGCATTAGCAACACTTTTTACACAGCCAGCTGTAAAACGGCCAATCAGAATCGTCCATGCGCGGCTCAACACGATCCATACATCAGTAATAATTCAGTCATTAATGATATGGATGTAGAACCATTCACAAACAGACAAAAGATGGTTCTAAACATTGGAACAGCTGAACAATCTGAGAAGAGGCTGCGGTGCCCCCCACTGGAAATGCTGGAGGCTCAGACAAAGAGATTGGGCTCACCACAGTCCCTTTCATCCGAGTTATCCTCGCAGTCGTTGTCATGGTCACACACCCAGCGGTCAGGAATGCAGTGCAGGTTGTCACAGCGATACTCGCTCTCTGTGCATGCTCGAGGGCCTGCCGACACACAGGAGAGTGTCAATCACACACATGCGCGCGCACACACACACACACACACAAACACTGCGACACACATCCTTTTCATTCTCTTTGCAGGCTTGAAGTAAACTGAACTCCTCATTAGTGGCAGATGGAGTGTAACGGTTTCAGTGCATGGTCAGCCTACATTCAGTGCTTCATTTCTCTCTCTCTCTCTCTTTTCATAATCAGGCCCTGTTTGTTAATCACTCTGAATGTCTTATTTCTGTCTTAAAAGTGAGTCCACGTTTCACAATACCTTATTTTTATGATTATTAAATTGAATCAGGATTTTTATTCTTGCTCCAAGCTTAAATCATGAGCTTAGAGTCTGATTTCATACTGATATGTCCAAGACAGTCGTTCTGTGTTTTATAGTTACAAGGAATTTAACTTTTACATACAGACTGATGACAAATTCTCATCAAGACCTGCTGCATTCAGTCTATATACACACTAATCCCTGACACTGATAAGAGATGCAAACAACTTGTGCTTTCCTTGGTTACAGGATTACAGGGTTATCTGATGAGACAAAGGTTGTTTCACAGCTCACTAAAGTTGTAGAGAGCCCCTCTGTTCTGAGGGCCATTTTTCAGAGGTGAGTTCATCGCCGAATTCATTAGAGGGAGTGAATTTGTGCAACACAGCAGCTCTAATGTGGGGAGGAAAGACAAGTGCTGAAAAAATCAGCCTCTTTCAGTGCACCATTCAGTGATTTAGTGCAGGCACCCATCAGTGTTATCCCAACCTCAGCCCTCATCACTGCGCCGGCTCCGAAACAGAGGCATACGAACTCGCGTTCCCTATCTCCCCCCGTCTTCCTCTACTGAGCATTTCTACTCTTTTTCCTAATTGTTACAGTGTCTGTGTCAAGCCTCCCCTCATGCCTCACTCCTCTTATTCTCACAGAGGGAAGTGTTTCGCTGACACATTCACACACAGAGCCGAAGACACAGGTTTTAAATCTTTTCACAAATTCTTTTTTCCACGTCATTCTGAATGAACACAAAAGAAGGCCTTGGTGATTCCTGGGCAGCGAATACAGGTCCTCTCACACATCGTCCTGCAACTACGGCATAAACGTCAGTGTATCATTAGAGGCTTTTTGATGGAAATACCTTCAGTCCACTGACACTCGCCTGTTCACTTTTCCGTCCACAACTGAGCCTTTTTCTAGCAGCTGTTGCACGTTTCACTGATTCCTTTTCGACGTAATGAGGCTGGACAATATGCCAATAGTCACCGTTATTGTGATGAATTATGTCAGAATATGCTTTTTGGAGCATTAGCACTAACACTAGCATGTTTCATTATAAACTGAGCATCGATATTCTGTTTAGTTAGATTTAGTGCAATACAGCGAACGAAACACTGAATCAAAATAATCTGTACTCATGTGTGTGGCCAAAAAAAATGTGAAGCATGTTAAACTGGTGAGCTACGCAGAAAGTTCAACACTGTTAATTAAATTAAGCATCACACCAGAGATATTAAGTACAATTTATCACATACCATTTACACGACACTGCCCTCTATGTTCTATGGTTTTTGGGCCATCAGTGAAAGTGATGTTAAACAGCATGTTGTATCACCTATCATCAACTGAACTGTTCGAGCAGCTTAATACGGTGTTTCACACAACAGTCTAGCGCTTCTGGAACCTTTTATCATGTAACTGTTGTAACAGATCTGACAGCTCTCTCATTCAAGATGTCTAAAGTCCACATGTTCACAAGCAAACACATGAATAATGCCATGAAATAGCACAAAAAACTCAGGTGTGAAACTCGTGCTTTTGCTGTAAGGGTTCTAAAAAAGCATAAACAAAACGTAATGTAATAACACAACCTACTCTGTGTGTATTATATCAAAACTGTGTTCCACAGTTTCTCATTAGGATGAGTGTCATCAACATTCTATAAAACAGGAGAAACCTCATAAATGCTGCTATGAAGGCATTTGATGGAACTGAGTATCCAGAACCATCTGTTCCAGTAAAGGCCTGTGCAGGACACTCACTGCAGCTGTGTTCATCTGATCCATCCCCACAGTCATTGTCTCCATCACATTTCCACCGCAGAGGGATGCACTGGTGGTTATCACAGCGGAAATCTCCTGAGGGGTCGCAGGTCAGTTCCTCTACAAACCAAACACAAAGGTCGTGTTTTAACACACTCACTCACACAGACATCTGCACACACGCCCAGTCACCGCGTTATTTAGGTTCCTGTAGTGATTCAAGGCGTACACACAAGCATGCATTGTGCACATAACAAATCTGAAGCGTTCACATATGGATTAAAAATATGTAAAAAAATAAATAAATAAATAAATAATCTAAACTGTAAACATATCGTCGATGTTGGAACAAAACATTGTTTTCCACAATTTCAAAACAATGGATGTCCTTTCAGCTGCGTCAAAATGTCATGAAAGGGTGGACCAATAAAAACGATGTTTTTTCTTCTTCTGTAAAAGGTCCCAGATTGGAAACTCAATTTTTTGAGGTTTTTCCCAACAATATACAGAGACAGGTTGTGTGGCACCATAATAATCAATGTTATACAATTAGTTGCATTAAACGAATACCTGGAGTGGAAACAGCCATGTCTCTCGTGTGAAGTTTTGTAAAGAGCTAATCTGACTATTTCAGTCTGCGCTCAGACCTGATAAACAAGACATTCTTCAGCATCTAGTGGGATGATGTTTAATAAAGACGTAATGATAACAGCAGCACTGGCTTTAGACGGGAGAGACAGGTCTGGATTTAATTTCAGTCAGGATGAAAGCGGAGCATCCCCGGCCCAAAACTGACAATGACCAGTGAGTCAAAGCAGACAGAGAAATGAAGAGAAGAGAACAGAAGAGAACAGAAGAGAACAGAACAGAACAGAAGAGAAGAGAAGAGAAGAGAACAGAAGAGAAGAGAAGAGAAGAGAAGAGAACAGAAGAGAAGAGAAGAGAACAGAACAGAAGAGAACAGAAGAGAAGAGAAGAGAAGAGAAGAGAAGGGAAGAGAAGAGAACAGAACAGAACAGAAGAGAACAGAAGAGAACAGAAGAGAAGAGAAGAGAAGGGAAGAGAAGGGAAGAGAAGAGAAGAGAGGAGAAGAGAAGAGAGGAGAAGAGAAGAGAACAGAAGAGAAGAGAAGAGAAGAGAAGAGAAGGGAAGAGAACAGAAGAGAACAGAAGAGAAGAGAACAGAAGAGAAGAGAACAGAAGAGAAGAGAAGAGAAGAGAAGAGAAGGGAAGAGAAGAGAAGAGAAGGGAAGAGAACAGAAGAGAAGAGAAGGGAAGAGAACAGAACAGAACAGAAGAGAACAGAAGAGAAGAGAAGAGAAGGGAAGAGAAGAGAAGAGAAGAGAACAGAAGAGAAGAGAAGGGAAGAGAAGAGAAGAGAAGGGAAGAGAACAGAAGAGAACAGAGGAGAAGAGAACAGAACAGAAGAGAACAGAAGAGAAGAGAACAGAAGAGAAGAGAAGAGAAGAGAAGGGAAGAGAAGAGAAGAGAAGAGAAGGGAAGAGAACAGAAGAGAAGAGAAGGGAAGAGAACAGAACAGAAGAGAACAGAAGGGAAGAGAAGAGAAGAGAAGAGAAGAGAAGAGAACAGAAGAGAACAGAAGAGAAGAGAACAGAACAGAAGAGAAGAGAAGGGAAGAGAAGGGAAGAGAACAGAAGAGAACAGAAGAGAAGAGAACAGAAGGGAAGAGAAGAGAAGAGAAGAGAACAGAAGAGAACAGAAGAGAACAGAACAGAAGAGAAGAGAAGGGAAGAGAAGGGAAGAGAACAGAAGAGAAGAGAACAGAAGAGAACAGAAGAGAAGAGAAGAGAAGAGAAGGGAAGAGAAGGGAAGAGA